>JAANSO010001417.1:0-17206 GCA_036507315.1 Lepidocyrtus fimetarius | reverse complement strand
GTATAAAGGTATCCATATGATTTCCATGAAACTGATAAAACGGACACTGAGCTGGGGGTATGAATATTTGCGTGACATGATATTTTGACCTAAAACCGTTTTTGAGACAAAACCAAAAACAGAAGTCTTCACAGCTTTATTACTAAGCTTTGCGCAGCTCCTGTACGCCCTTGGATTTAACAACGCAGAGGTTACTTCAAGATGCCAGAATTTCTTCTGTTTTGTTTCCTATTCCGTTGGAGCCGGCTTTCATCTTGTTGTGCTTACAAAAGGAAAGGAAATTACCAATTTGGTAAATGGATTGCTTGAAATGGAAGAAAACCTCGCAAAAGAAGAAGGTAAGGTGAAAGGTTAATAGCAATGTTGAATTAATTTAAGTTAGAGTTTGTTTGTAGAATTCAATTTGAAGAAAGAAGCCAGCAAAGAATTTGTCGGAAAGGTTAGGTTCGTTCATTACTTTTGTAAATATCAAAGCAAGGTCAATACAATCACTGGATTCTCATACGGATTGATTTCCGCTATTATCCCGTCCATTCCTTTCAATTGCCTCTTCTTTCTACCAAGGTATAACGAAAGAAGCGTTCATAATCAAATTTCATTGCTTGAAAGGGCGGGATTACTTGTAATAAACTGGATTGGTTGGGATATTTCCCTTCATAACGCTTTTTTCATTTTGGTTTTGACCGGAGTCTCGCTTAATTGCTTGATCGCTGCTTTGTTTCGATTTTCCAGGTAAAATAAACAAAATTAGGGATCAATTTCTTATTTACTTTCTCTTTTTCTTGATAACTTTTAGATTAATGAAAAGGGCCTTGAAACTTAAAGTGGGATATGGTAAAGGAATTCACTTATTCCGACAACTTCAAATCTTGGCACAAATCTTTGGAGAAATCCACCGTCATGTCCTTGCCTACTACCTCTTTGCAACTATAATCACCCAAGTTGTTTCAACATTCATGCTTGTTAAATTAACAAGATCTTTAAATGGAAATCAAGGAATTGCCATGCTAATTTTTTACTTGACTGTCGTTCTGGAAACCAACCTTATCATTTTGATCTTGTACGGCTTCTTGGCAGATATTCACAGTAGTTCGACAATGATCAAGGAAGATATTACAGAGAAGAATGCAACGACTTTACAAAAACCTGCACAGAACTGGTTCATTGTTGGAAATCGAAGAATTAATCGAAAGGAATATGTCAGAAAGGTGTTGAGGACTTGCCCAGCTTTGAGGATTCCGCTAGGATCGAATAATTTTCTAGAGAAGACAACCCCGCTAAAGTTTGAAGATCAAACTTTTGTGGCTACAGTTAATTTGCTTTTAATCCAGTAATTATCCTTCTTCGTGTAAATCAATTTAAAATACCTAAACCATTCTTACGATTAGTCCTAGATGTTTAATACGTTAGTCTCTGGACATTGATTTTATTGATTTTTATTGAATTTTAGAAGGAAGTAGACGTATTCATAAAATATTTAAGTTTCTCTAAAGCTATTTTATAAACTACAAAAATTCTTATCGATAATAAAATTGATCAGACTTGTTCAAGAAAATCAATTCAAGAAACTGGATAAAAAAATTTTGTATTGGCAGTTGCTATTTTACATGTTTTGCTTCAACAATATTTAAAAAATGGCTCTGACCAAAGCTTGTATTAAAACCTGCCTTCTTTTTCAAAAGGCCATCCCTTTCCCTGTTTCATTTTTGAACGATTCCGGGCTCCAAATGAAAGTAAATCCCAAGAAAATACTTTCATTTCCTGAAGAATCTTCTCTGAGAATTAAAACAATTCCGAAAGTTCATTTAAACAATTTAATTTGGGCGCTAGTCCGCGACATCTTAACTTTCGTCATTCCATTCTGCATTTGGAGAATCCAGGTAACAGCAAGTGCTTTGGAGACATCCCCGGAGGAACTTGTAATTTACGTGAGCGTCTTGGCCACCGTCGTATTGGCTCGAAGCGTCTTCAAAACAATTGAAAAGTACACGCAGGAGCTTTCCTATGTAATTCCGGAAGTATTAAAAGAATACAATTCACTTTCCTATCGTACCTCGTCAAAATACTCCACCGGAAGTTACTCAAAACTTTTGGACTTGGCAATGCCGTTGGGAAATTTTGGATTAATTTTCATTTTTGGTTTATTTTTCTCCTCAGTTGCGTTCTATTTCGGGTTGGATCCCATTCAAGTAATTACTTTTGAATTAGAAAGTTATTTTGATTTTGATATTAGCGTCGAATTTAAATTTTGTTTAAAAATTGTGGCGGGATTTGCATTATTCTTTGAATCAGTTTACACTGGCACGGTTTGTCTTTTCGGGGCATTAGTGGTTCTCCTCTTTGGGGAAAAAGTTATTAAATTAACTGATTTTTTAAAATATTCAAAAAATAAATCTTTCTTTTCGGTGTTAAAGCTTTTCAGAAGGATTGAGATTTTAATGCGAATCGGAAATGAGATTGGAAACGACTCGATGAACGTTTTCTTTGCTACTTTGGGCATTGCCGGGACATGCAGTGGATACACTGCGATTAAATTAAGAACTCTCCCACTCACACTTTATTTCCCACTTGCCATTCTCTACCCTGTCTTGTCTGGTCTTTTGTATATTTTCGGAGCTCTAATGTACCTCCCGAATAAAAACGTAGAAAAATTTAGAAAGGATTGGAAAGAGAGTGCGAGGGGGAAGCTGAGGCGGTTGGAGTTGAAAGCGTGTGCTTCAATTGGATACTGTATTGGACCGATTCGACCTTATAAAAACACGACGACGATAACATTACTTGATTTTGGAATTAACTCGATTGCAACAGTTGTTTTAATTAAATAGATTTTCAAATTAAAAAATTTAATTGTTTACAAAATATCTCAATTTAAGTATCAAATAATTTTCATAAATTGTAAGCCGGAGTCTTCACAATCTCAGTACTGTTCCAAAAAGATCCAACGCACTTTATAGATTTAATATTTTCAGGTTTAAATAATTCCAGACTGGAGACAACCTGGAATCCTTGAATCTTGTAGGGATTGGGATGCTCGTGAATTGTTACTTTCCCATCCTCCCCTTCACCTAAATTACAGATTATTATAAACATATTGTCCCCTTGAATTTAATGATTATCTTAACTGATGAATAACCAACCTTGAAGAAGCTCTGTGGATTTGTTTCTATATTCCAACTCAAATCCTAAACTATTCGCAAAGAGAAAGCCAACTCCAATGCAACGGAACCCGTTTTCCTTGTCCTTTTCTAATCTCAAAAGATCATTCTCGTCCACCTTATTCCAGTCCGTGTCTAAAATCATTTAAAAATACATTTTTCCTCAATAAAATAATGCATTTTGAAATATTCTTACATGTACGAAGGTCCAAAGCCGTAAAATAACTCCAAGTTCTACTCAATCCATTCACTGTGCACTGCGCCACTCCATTCCAAGAATCACGATTTACGCAAACCCTCCCTTTGCTATTCACCAACGGGGCACACTGGGTCCGTCCCTTGTTGGAATAAACAACCCGTTCCAAATGATCGCAAACGAGCCCCTCTCCCAAACACTTTTGATAATATCTGCAACCCACGTCATTCTCGCAACTAAGGGATTTTGCCTCCACCTCCACTCCATCCACTTCTTCCAAATCAGTCAAGCAATGTATTTTGTTGAAATGGTCATCCAAATATATTTCCGGAGCTTTGATAAACTCAAAAGTCCATTGTTTCACAAGAATGTCTTTCTTCCAGCAACTAACTTTTCCTTCAATTCGCTTTGAGTTCTTATCAATTGGAGATATTTTAACGGATTTATCCCAGGTTGAGTTTTTACTGTAGTTGATATTCAACTTTGAATACCCTTCAAATTTCAATTCCACTTTTTCATTTGAATTTGAATAACAACTGAAGTAAATCTCTTTATCTGAAAAACTTCGCACTTTGTCTTCCCACCACGGAATGAAAGAAACAGTTTCACTTTTGGGAGAATTTTTCACCATCAATCTAATTTCGGAGGAACCCTGTCTGCAAAAATAAACTCCTTCATCCAATTTTTTGTATCTCCGTAAGAAGCCATACCAAGGAATGTAATCAACATCCTCCACCTCCACTTCTTCATTTCCGTTTACTTTAAAAAGAGTTTACGGGCTCCAGTGGGGTAGTTGTTGTGCAAGGAATGTGAAAAGAATCCTCAATCAAGTTACTTTTTGGAGGTAGCAGCGTCCCATTCCGATTTCCTTTAACGTACAAAGAAAAATCAGATTCTGTAAACCTTTTCGTGTTTTTACACCGTATCCGAAGTGAAGAAGCTAAAAATTGTTCGTCCTTGGCCATGTTGAAAAAAGCTGCCAATCTAATCGTGAATTTGTCCGGGTTGTATGATCTCTCCGGCTCGCGCATTCTTATGATGGACACTGGATTCTAAAATCCCAAAAAAAATAAAATCATCAAAAATATCATTCAGAATTTAAACGGCTGAGTAAAATAAAACTTACGATAAATCCTGCAATGTCCCAGATAATTGGATCAGACTATGAACAACTTGCGTAGAGGTCTTCGCCCTTGTCGGAGTAGAAAGCAGGACTTAAACCCTCCCCCGCAATGGTTACATTTGTCCATTTTGCAGTTGAATTCCGTTCAAAAACTATCTTTGGATTTTCACCTTTTGCAAAAGAATTGTAAAATATTGAAGAAATGAGTAACAATTTAAAAAATCTCTTGCAAAACTTCATTTTATTTAGGAAAACAAGTAAAAAATGTTGTTTGGTTGAAGAAAAGGTTAAGACTGGAAATCTTAAACAAATTTAAATCTCTTGAGTTGATGCAAAGAAGTGAATGAACGCTTGTGTAAATGACAGAAACCTACTAAAAACCAGTTTTGGTATAAAAAAGGCTTTTATGGAAAATGCCTGTTTGTACTTGGAAATAGGAAAATATTTGATAACGCTTTGTTGAGTTGATGCAAAGATTTAAATACTTATCCGCAAAATCACTTGCCTTGAAAACCAGTTTTGCTAGTTTCAAAAAGAGCGAAAACATAAAATAAGTTTTTATGTGAGATTTTTTTGTTTTTTGAAAGAATTACATGAATAAATTATTTTTAGCAGTTTCGCCTTGTCTATTTTTAAGATTAATCTTAGAGAATTAACAAAACTAAATAATTATGCAATTTAGGACTCTCTTGTCTTGTAATTGACTTGGTGAATAAATTAAATGTTGAACACTTTACACTGTGCAAATCGCAAAGTTATTTTTGAGAGTACATTATTTTTTAAAAACTTGTCAAGTGTAAACTGTCCACGAGTCGGCAAATATCATTCAAATAAGTAACACTGCCTCAACATCCCGTTCGTGTCTGCTCAATGCAATGTTAAATTATTAAAAGCTTCACTTCATGTATTCCCGCATTTGACTAGAAATTGTATTCATTAAATAACAACCACAGTATTTCTTGTTGAATGCATAAAAATTAATTGATTTTTATGTTTGCCAGTATTGAAATGAAATTGTATGCTGGAATAAAATATTTTTTAAGGAATGATAACAATATTGAATGAATATTAAAACGTTTACGTAATGATCGTAAAAGTAAAAACAAGAAATAAAATGTTTTTTATTCTGAACAAGAACATTGGGATGTAAAACATAGGATTAAAAATAAGGCTCATCGTTAAAAATGAACAAGTCTGAAATACTTTTCGTTGTATAAGCTACGACGTATGAATTTTGATGTCAGCTGTCAATTTACAAACACTTCGTATGCTTTTCAGTTCGCTTTTTCACTCACTCGGAAGTATTTGTCTGCCATTACCATTCCAAAATGCCATTTGTCGAGACAAAAATTTACTGCACTGAAGCGTCCACCTTCCTCGCAAAATACATCGACATAATCCTACCCTGGAGCAAAGTGATTCTGGAATGGGATCCCCGCTCCAGAAAGTATTTTTCAAAAGGAATCAAATCCCGGAGGTATTGGCTATGGTACTTGAACATGTTCCTGATAACTTCAGCAATCGGAGTCGGTGTTTGTTTCATAACCATCAGGAATTATTTTCTAAGCATGGACAACAACATTTTACTCCCGATTGTTTCAATATTTACCTTCCTTTGCATTTCAATGATAACTTCCGGGTCAATTGTTTTTGTGACAAACTACGAGCAAATGAGATGCGGTATGAACAACTTGATGGAACTTGTTGGAAAATTTGGTAATACAATTAAAATTTATTATAAAATTTTTTACCTTACTAAAGAACAAGTTTTTTTAGAACGGATTGCACAAATCAGGGGACAACGTGAGAAAATTGTTAAATATAAAAAAGGACTGAAACTCTGGAAGCTCACGAGTATTTTCCTCTGTCTTGTTTGCGTTTTCTTTGATGCCTTTATTGGATTGTTTACAATTACAGTTCTCTACCTGGAGTTGGCTCCAATGTCTCAGCCATTGCATTCCGTTTTAGATTATACTTGTGTTGGGAAATTTTGCAGGTTTTTATTTACTCTTGGGTTCTACTGGATGCAGTTTGTTATTTACTATGAAGGGTGTAGATTCATCGGGATTTTCTTGATATTCCTTACCTTTATTTTGGAAATAGAGCAAAGATGTTTGGTTTTAGTTGATTCTTTTGCAAATAGTTTTTGGGATTTAATCCTATTTGGAAAGTATTTTAATTAGTATAGGATTGCAGAAGAGGTTCTCATGAAGCCGGGATCTACTTTATCAGGAATTACAGCTTCAATTGGTTTCATTATATTTGTGTTTTGCAACGTCATGACTGTATTCTACAGGGTGAAAATCCCGGTTTTAATTTTCTGGATATTTCCATCCGTTTCTATTATCTGTTTTTTCGTTATGTGCACTTTACTTCCTTTGGCGGAAATGGGAAATGACTTCAGTAAGGAAATTATTAAAGAAAGGTTATTGGCTGCTAATCTAATTTTGCCAAAGGGTTTCTCAAACAAAGAGAAAAAGGCATTAGTGAAAAGAATAGAGGGGTTGAGGTCGGTTGGGTATAGTTGCGGGGAAATTCGTGAATTTGATAAGGACTTTAAAAGAGAATTTGTTTGTGGAATTATAGATAGAACTATTGATGTTATTTTAACGTTGAAAGCAGGAAGTTAAGAAAATTAACCTAATTTAAAGAGTTTTTTACTCTTAGAACGGGTTTATTTAACTTTATTGATTTTAGATTAAGGTTGAAAAATCTGTCGTACATGTACATAACGGATGATTAAATTTATATGAAATAAACATTTTCCTACGAAAGCCAAACTTAAAATGACAACGCGTGGTCATATAAAGTCCCATATAAATTCCACTCTTGTTGAACTTTATTTCCAGACTTTTGTAGCGTCTACTAAAGAAAACAAATTTTTCATATCTTTTCACATTTCCAAGTTTACATTTTCTCTAGAGGAATATCAATCTGGAAATTTGTTTATGGTATGATTTGGGAAGGCACGTAGGTTTTCGTTTGGGGACCATTCAAGTCGTCAATAAATTTTAACATTAAGATACTTTTCAATCGTATAACATATGCCTCGTAAACTTTTCAAATAGTTTACTTTTTATTTTTGGTCTATGATAATCCGCAAATATGCCGCAAAATCAAAACGCTTACATGCAGTAAAAATAAAATAGCTTTCCCAGAGCCATTATTCCAAAGAAGCCTTTTCAAAAGCTTTGTCAACAACTTAGCAGTTATGCTTAAACAGAGCGCAAAATCTAGTTTGTCCGCCTAATATTTATTTTAATCTTTTGCTTCCAATTTTAAACAACTTCTACGCCTTTTAATTTTCTTGAATAGTTTGAAAATATTTGTTTTATAGAGCATAAAATCCAACAAATTAACCTACATAATGGACCTTAATTATTGAACTTTAATTCTTTAAACAAGTAGTAGTCCTTTTCTTTCAAACCGTTGGGCAATGAAGCCACAGCCATTTTAGTACAACTTTTAATTTTTTATTTAAATATAGAGCTTAAAATGTATTGGAAGAAGCTGGTATTATTTGTCCATATAATTTTGCATAAGCATACTTTGACAAACAAGGATTTTTACTTTCGTTGGAATACACTCGAATTACCAAGTGACAACCCAAGATTAAAATCATTTGATACTCAATTATATTCCGTTTATAAAAATCAAACAAGTACTTTTGTCAATTTTAATGAAATCGCTTCCCCATCCAGTTTTGATAATTGTCTTTGTATTATCACTAATTTTATGGGGGTTCATCTCCTTGGAATGTCTAATCCTGTCATTATTCGCAAGCCAACTCCTGCCCTAATTCTTTCAAATACACAGAAAAGGAAATTATTTTGGATTTCAGAAAATAGCTTCTCCATTTCAAAGAAAGACATATTGTCGGTCTGTCTGACTTATCCGGACAGAGAGGGAGGGTTTAATGATTTCAGTTTTCTTGATCGTTGTACTCAAATAGATTTTTTAAAATTTACAACTAAAGCTAAACCCTGGAACTGCGAAATTCACTACGACCTTTACCCCCCGGAAATATCTTTGCGAAAAGGAGCGTACAAAATCGAGAAAAAAATAACCTACAACACCTTTCTCTACCCACATGTGTGGCATTTTGAAGCAAACGAGACATTTTCCGAGTTTCACGAACTTTCTAAACCGTTTCCTTCTTCAACTTCAGCCATTCACTTGTTTCTAGTTCCATTTCAAGTTTGGAACCCGATCGATGTAAAATTAAATCAACGAACCGTCATTCTTCAAAATTGGGTGGATAAGGCACTTAAGCTTGGATACGACACAAGTAGAAATAAAGGATTGTATGCAAAATCTGCTGTTTTAATTTTAGTAAGATATTCAGAGAATGCAGATATAGCCAAAAATATTGAATACCACTGGATTGCACCAGAGGCTTGCACAAAATGCGGTGTGTATATCTATATGACCACACATCCAATGCAAATTAAGACGAAGAATTTGGCAGAGCTAGTTCAATTTACTAGGTTATTAAAAAGTAATGCTGAACTTTGGATAATAAGGCCTGGGTTGAAATCAGAACTTTTGCTTGAGAAACTTCTCCAATGTAGTAAAAGTCAGGGAAAGGTAGATATAGAGCAAGCAATTGTTCACAGTTGGTTCTCAATCTTGGGAAATTTCACTTTCTTGTATTTGCCCATTATCAACCCATCTGAAAAGAAATTGTGCCTAAACGGCGTTGTAAATCAGCCTAGGAAAGTCAACCTGAATCTACTAAACTCAGGACTATTTCCTGAATTCTACTTTCACTCCGACTGGGGAAACCCGCTGCACCTTCCTCTATCTATCCCAGATCCTACTAAATCATTCAGCTTTTTAACTTGCGCCACAAAAGGGAAAGGGTCGCTCGCGTTTTATGAATTAATTTCAACTTACGACGAGTACATTTGGCTTGGAATTGTTGCCACTGGCATAATTTTCATACAAGTATGGCATTACCTTGATCGATTTGATGACAATAAAGGTAAGCAAGCATCTTTCGTATCCAAGCTAATTTCTTTGGGTAAAGTTCTTGTCGACCAAGGAGATCCTTTTCCAGAACGAAGAACCAATCCAGTGAGAATTCTGATAATGGCTTATCTCCTGGTAGGAATCATTCTTAGTAACGGCTACAAAAACAAAAACGTGTACAACATGGTTACTCCCCGAGTGCCTCAAAAATACGAAGAGTTCCGAGAACTTCTTGACCATAAATTTAAAATCTACTCCACTTCTTCAGTTAAACCTTTGAAATATAGATCTGAGTTCGAA
Organism: Lepidocyrtus fimetarius; assembly: GCA_036507315.1. Lineage (NCBI taxonomy): Eukaryota > Metazoa > Arthropoda > Collembola > Entomobryomorpha > Entomobryidae > Lepidocyrtus > Lepidocyrtus fimetarius. Next base: position 7,461 of record JAANSO010001417.1, on the reverse strand, counting down.
GAAATGATTCTACTTGAGACGAACACTACGCGAGAATTCACGGAAATTTTACAAAATCATAGAAAATTTGTTAGCTTAGTTGGTACACATTTACGAGTTTTATCTATTTCGTCACTTGGAGAAGGTACTTTGGTCAGGGAAAAGCTGACCAAATTATACAAAAGTAATTCAGCGTCAGACTTGGATTATTTGCTGTACTCCGAGACAAAACTGCATCCAAGTAAAATCCTTTTAAAAGCTTTTTTAGAATTACGAAATGAATATTTGAAAAAAGGGGATGATCTAGAGAAAGTAAAACAGTTTTTGAGGGGCAAATCCATTGAAAATTTCAGAACAGATATACAAAAGAAACTAGAAATAAATGAGAAAGAAGTCATCAGTCAAGAATTCATAAAATGTGATAAAACCGCTGTAATTATTCGCAAAGACGAGGCTAACCGTTTGGGAATTGGAAAGAAGAAAGGGAGTTACTTCGGAAAGGAAACTTATTTTTCACCAAGTTATGAATTTTACTTTAGGGGACTACTTCCCATAAAACTCAGTCCCAGACTTGGAGGCTGGAAACAATCGGGGATTGTTGCAAGGTGGGTAAATATACTGGACCATTATAGACTGATCCGAGTTTCAAAAGACATTGAAAAACAAAATGATTTTGACAATGACGGAGTAGAGGAACCGGTGAGTGCGACTATGTCAGGAAATATTCTTGTAATATTCACAGTATTGGGATTGGGTCTTTCTTTTGCAGGAATTGGATTCTTTTTAGAACATATTTCAAAAGCATTTAAGAATTTAGTGTAAATTTTAAAAACTATAAATTGACAAGTCGGTTGATATCTCTACGAGTAAAGAAATCTGTGCTAGGTTACTTGGTTAAAATTATTTGCTGTAAATATTACCATAGTTTTATGCGCGATAAAATAATAAAATAAAATAAATTGTTAATGTTAAAAGCACATAAAAAGGAATAAAAGATTGTTTTTGGGATTTACAGGAAACCTTTCGTAAAATTTTTTGCTTTGAAATTGTTTCGTTGCATCGTAGAAAACCCAAGTATTGATAAATAGCCTCGAATATTTAACAAGTTTTTACAACTTCCCGCCAGGAAAATGAGCAGAAATGTTATCTTCATTGAATTTTTACCATGCAGATTTCAAGTCTTGTATGTAAACCAGAAAATGAACAACTTTTATTAACAAATTACAATAGGAATTTAGGCAATTGCATTTTTGAGTGGGTTACGTGGAAAGTGGCTAAGCGGATCTTTAATCAGTAATGGCTATCGTAGATGACACGTTCTGCAGTGACATTGATCTCTACAAAGTTGTTATTTAAAATCAAATACAGCATTGTCCAAAATAACGCTGCAGTTTCAAAAACATATTTATTTGTGGAGTTTTTACATGGAAAACCAGTTTTGATTACAGTGGATGGTTTCGTTGAAACAAACTTTCCGCAAGAAAAATATTTAAAATAAAAGCTGGAGATTCGCCGTCAACTCAATGTAAACTCCAGTTTCTTCATTGTAAATTGTTGTTAAAGCTGAGCCAGTGTATATGCAGACCTTTCATTAAACATTGTGATTACAATACAGTTAGAATATTGCGTGTTTTAATTTATTTTATGTCTTTGTCGATAAAAGCCGCTCGATAGCTCATTATTAATCAATTTTTTGTCTGGTATTGAACTACACAATTCATCAAAAAAGCAGACAGGAAGTTGCTATTTCTCTTTACAATTGTGCTTTCCCAGCAAACGGACAAAAATCCATTTTATTAATTCATTAAAGTCTATCATATTAAAAAAAATGACTAGTTCAAAACTTAAAATTTTATTAAATTTGTCAATATTCTTCTCAATTTTAATTGCATCCTCGCAAGCAACAGAAATTTCCAAAGAAAACTCATTTTTCAAACTTTTGAGCACATTCCAAGACTGCAATTTTGTTTTCTATCATTACACAATGCATAAACTAAGTCAGCTTTCTTCAAATCCTTTGGAACAGCAATTTTACTTAGACCAGTGGAACAATAGACTACGCATAGTTTTGCAAAATTTCGAAAAAGTTGAGATAACAATAAAACTGGCGGAGGATATCTTAAGAAGAAATACAATATGGAGGGAATCCTTACAAAATAAAAGTTTATCGGGATCCACAAGGTTATCAAAGTGCACAGTCCGTGTGGTTCAAGACCTTGAGCAAGCATACTTACTCGGCTATGATGGGATGACACTCCGCTCTGATTTTTTCTGGAGAGTGATAATTTCCCGAGTTTACAACGAGCACTTAATGGACTTGAGTATAAAACAGCTTCATATTAGAATTTTAACCCACGGCCAAGTTTATTTTGTCATTAGAAACTTTAAAACTTTTTACATTGCTTGCCCCAGTTCTTGTACTGAAAGAAGCGGGAAGTTTAAAAAATTAAATAAAATCTTGGATTCCAGTCGTACCAGAGATGAAAAGCGGCGGGAAATATCCCAAATTTGGAAAGAAGTGCATGGGGATGTTGGAGGAAACATTGTACTTACATTAACAGAATTACCCCAGGTGGTAACAAATCATCCTAAAAGAGAACTTTGCAATAAACTGATTCAGGAAGAGGGAGAAATCCAAATGAACATTTGTTTTGGATTGTTGCTAGCTCAAAAATACAATTTTACTTTGAAATATTACGAAAATAATGCGGATTTTATATCAAGGATAGTTTTTGACGCAATTGAAATCCCGGATTTGGATTGTAGCCACATTGTACACGGAATAACTTCAGCGACCTCAAGTTTTATTATTATTTTAAAAGATTTTAAGAAATTTGAAGCAAAACAAAGAGGGGACGGTCTTTTGAAACCGTTTGGTGCACTTATCTGGTCATTGCTTATTTTAGCTAATTTAAGCACAGCGTTTTTCTTAAATTTAGAAAATAAATCGGCAAAGTTGTTTAATTTCAAAAAAGTTTTATGGTCGTTAAGCAGCCTCCTAGTTGGTCAGCCGCCGACGGCTTTAACCGTCTTAAAAGTTAAAAACCCGTCGTTAATGTTTGTTTGGTTTTCATGGAGCATCCTTTCTTGTTTTTATCATTGGTCAAGGCTACCAAGCAGAGTTATTCTCGTCCTTGGCGTTTACTTCCCCTCCTGTGGTTCCTCAAACTTTGAATGAGCTCGTGGAAAGCGATCTAGCCATTGGGACTTGGACCTGGTGTAATAATTTAACTGAATCTGTAGTAAAAATTTCTTGCTATGTTGATTACCTAATTCCTAGCGGGATTCAAGCCACAAAACAAACAATTTTGGAAGGATCCTGTACTTCCACCAGATGCAATGACAAATCTTATGAAAATCTTTTAAATAAAACAAAATGGCTCTATCCCGAAACTGGAAAAGAAAGCTGGGAATTGACCTACTGGATTTTAAAAGAAAACACTTTTGGGAATCCATTTGCAATTCTTGACGGATATGAAGACGTGGTCAAAGACCTACAAAGTGAACTGATTGCTCTCAGCGGAGGAACCCTTTGGTTGTCCAACCCAGTTTTTATTCCATTCCTTTCCGATAGATTTTATTTTTCTGTGCTGAAAACCTTCTTTTTTGAAATGATGAGTCAAGGGATTGCTCAAATTGTGGAGAGTGGACTGCGTAAAAGATGGGATGGTTTCAATATCAAAGCAGTTCAATTCAAAGAGATGAAAAACCTCGTTGATAAACTTGAAAGTAAAAAGGAATTAAATAAAAAGGGCGCTCTGAGAAATAAAATTGTGAATTGTTTTGAAGATTGCAGTTATGAAAAAAACAAAAATTTTGGAATTACACGCAACATGTTTTCATTTGTAGAGAAAGATATTTACTTTCTTGTTTTAACCTATTGGCTAATTGCTTGTGTATTCAATTTTAGTGTATTTAGCTTAGAATTGTTTTTTAAACTAAGAAAAATTTTGTTAATCAAGTTGAGGAAAGCGTTCAAGGCAGTTGGAAATAAGTTGAGCTTTAAAACGAAAATTGGCAAAGGATTTTTATTTTTCAAGTAAAAACAAAGCTGGTGTTTTGTTTGGAATGGAAAATTTGTTTAAAATGGTTACACTATAATTAAAAAAGAAAACGGACAGCCGGTGAAGCAATCGATATGTAAAACAGTTTCTTCAACTTAATCCGGATTATTTTCTTTTAATCTTTAGTTAAATTTATTTTTTTAATTTAGTAAGTTACGGATGTTATTAGTAAATTTTATAAGCTAGTTAATTTTTAAAATTTAATGCTAAAATTTAATTAATAAGCCATAACTTGACTGTATAAGTAATAGTAAAATCACTAGGATGGAGTATGGAGTAGTTTCTTTAAGTAATTAATCAAAATTAAAATGCCCATTAAGTAACCTGTTTTATAATTAATGTTTCATATCAACCAGTTTAATTAAAAGGTGAAAATTACTGTAAGCAAATTACTGTTCGACGACCTTATTTTTATTATTTTATTTTTATATGGTTTAGGAAAAGTTTTTTTTCTTACACCAGGCATTTGCATAGACTCACAAGTGGGATAAATAATTCAATATCAAATGTTGATTATGTGAATTAAAACTTCTTTGCATTAAATACGTAGATCCGCAAGTTGTTTTATGATTTTATCGATCTTGTAACAAATATAATGCGGTGTTTAAATTCTTAAAATTAAAATCTAAAAGTTTAATGGTCTTCTGTAAGATTTCTTAGGTATTTAAACGTTAAAGCTTCCTGTTCAAGCAATTACGAGTAAGTTTTAAATAAGTATTTAGTTAATTAGCAGTAAGTTAACAGTGCAAGTTATAGCAAAGTCTTCAAACTGAAGTGGAGTAGTTTTCTCCAAGTAATTGCTTGAACCGAGAATGACCTTTAGGTCCGGATTAGCTTTGATCATTCTAACTAGGATTTTTGCATTCCTTAATTGGCTACCTTTATTACCACCCTGGTTTCTTCTTCCTAGCAAGGAAACTTCCTTAACTGCAGCCCATTTTATAGAAACTGACCATTTGTTTGTGTCTGCCATAAATCCATACAGTCCGAGAATGATCACTGCAGCTTCCAATGCTGCGGAGAGGTAGAGTCCAATCATTGCTGAGCTCCCGTGGAATTCTTCTCCATTTGAAATCCTAGCAAGCATGAATAAGCTGATTACTTGCACTAGAAAGACTGAAACCAAGAATTGCGTCATTAAGAATCGGTGAATATCCCCAAATAACTGCATCAAAATTTGCAGCTCCCTGTATAGCTTCATCGCGTTTGCAAACTCTTCACCTGACTCCGTTTTCATAGCTTTTTTTATCATTCTGGAAAATAATTTTGTATTAAAAACACAAATTTGAATTCTATTTATGATAACAATTTCATTACTACCTTCTAAATCGAAACAGTCCGGAAATTATGCAATTTATTGCTATGGCAACCTCCACAATAATAAAAACTCCAACTCGAACAATCATCTGGAATACTAGGGTGTTTCCAATGAGCAAAGCAACTTTCCAAATTACTGGAACCCATTTGAAATGACAGAATTGTTCCAGAAAGAATAAGACGTTAATTGGGAAGGTTGGAATCCAAGCGGATAATATTCCCGTGCAAACGCTTGTAAATCTGCAGATATGCACTTGATATTTACAGATTAGCCTGGCAAGTCTTACGTTCTGAGCGAAGCTTTCGTCAGTTTCTAATTCCAATTTGAATTCTAAAGAAAACAATATTCTAGGTTAAAATTTTAATATAAATATTTTTTCAATTTACCCCAATTCCTGTCACATTCCTTTCCTACTTGAATCAATCCATTCATTAAGTTAGCCACTTCCTTTCCCTTAGCTTTGAACAAAAAGTACGAGGATGCAGCCACTAGGCAAGTCAAAATCCAAAAAATATTTTGGCATTTTGCAGGAAAGTCCAGAGCTGAGTTAGAATTTTCCTCCGTGTCAGAGTTTTTAACCAATCCGTAGTAAAATTGTGTCCAAACTATCATTAAGCACATTAAAATGTGACCTGATAATGACTTTTCATTTTCCAACGATGAAAACTGCTCAATTTCAGGATCCCATTTGAAAAACTGAACAGAAGTTTTTGTTTTTGAGCCGATTTCATTAACGTTGTTGAAATACTCCAGGAACTTATCCGCTGTTAGTAATATCATATTGCCGATATTTTTAGTTATTTTTCTGGAAACTTTTTCACACAAAAATGAAACCTGAGTCAACCTTAGTTTGTTGCTTTTCAATCAAAACCCAACATGCACTGTCGTTTTAAAACGGGCTAAATTTAAATTAATTGAATTTGTTTGCCTTTCCTCCTGGCAACAAATATTTCCGGATTAGTTAATTAGTTTTAATTATAACTTGTCGTATTTAGCTCGTATGTCTTGACTTTAATTTTGAAAACTAGAAAAGGGTTCGGAGAACGAAAACAAATAAAAAGGGTAATTTATTGTTTTTCTTGTGGAATGTTCAGAGCAAAAAAAGGTTCAGTAAAAAGTTAATTAATTTTTTTTGTTAAAGTATTTGGATCGAGAAGCTTACGCCTTTGGGAATTGATTCAACGTGAATAATTAGCTGTGGAGCCGGAGCGGATGTTGTTTACAGAAAATAAAAAAGGAACGATTAGTAATACAGTAATATTTTTATCTCATGAAGCTGAACCCTATTAATTTTAACCAATCTAGTTCTAGTTTTAAACATCTTTGCCGCATTGTAAAAGAAGCGTTCAATAATAATCCCAGCACAAGCCGCTGAAATCCCCAATACCAACATTGTAAAAACCTTTGAAATCTTTACGTCTAACGGCAATGGCATAACTTTTGGCCCCCCAACTCGACAATTCCCATTTTCTCCTTCCTCTGGTTTCAGATTCACCACAGTTTTAGAAATCACTCGGCATCTTTCCTGAACCCTTCTAGAGTGTCCAAGAGCAATCACTTCGTCCATCCACAGGTTCAAAATCCCAGTTTCTAGAAAAGCTTTGAAGTTCCTTTCCAATTTTAAATGAAATGGCGGGAGAAACCCAAAATAGTTTTCTGTTACTTCATCGGGGCGATTATCATTTATAAAAGTGGCACGACAATGAGCCTTCTCGACTTTGAGGATAATTCCATTGCAACAGCTGTGCTAATAATGTGTAATAAGTGCTAAAAGTAGATTTTAATTTAGCATTTTTATGTCGCAAAACCACTAAAGATTTTGCATCTATGTAATACTAATTTATTTGATTTAATGTGACAAATTTTTTTACAGATTTACAATATTTTTTTATGATTAATCTATAATGAATGTTTAAGGATTAATTAAAAGAACAAAAGTGGTGATGTAATCCAAAAGCACTTCAAAATAGCTCATCGGCGTGTTTCTATCAATAACAAAAAAATCCCCGAACTTAACCTCTATCAACTTCTGAGCTCTCCAACGCTTTCCTAAATAATAATACCTACTTGTTTTATTATTTATTCGCAATTGCATCTTTT
>JAANSO010001416.1:0-17208 GCA_036507315.1 Lepidocyrtus fimetarius | reverse complement strand
AAAAATCTGATGCATTTGCTCAAAACAAAGAAAAGTGATTAATTTCTTTGAATTAATTCTATTTGACAATAATGAAATGAATTTTCTTGACAGTTGATCCTTACTTATATGAGGCGGCAGATCCTACATATGCATTCTAATTCCTCACAGTTTCTTTTGATTACAATACAACGAAATTTAGTTGCAAAATGGGCTTTTCCATTCTTAAGTATTTAAAGTATACGTAAATGGAATTTGTTTGCAAAAGGTTGTTAATCCAATTAAGTATTGCCTAAAACACGCTGTCTCCTTTGAAAGCGAATTGTGTCTTCGATAAAACATACTAAAAGCAAAATGTCCTTGAAGTGTGGTAGCTTGTTCAAAAGATTTCCGTTGTAGTTTGCATTAAATTTAATTTTAGCACTTACAATCAATTAGTTATGCAAAGTTTGTAGTTAATTTTAAGTGAATATCATTTATACTGAAGGTACAAGGAAAAGTTAATCGCAGAATGAATGACGTCATCTATTTCAAAATCTTTCAAATGGCACTTCACAAACCTGACAATTTTTAGAGGTTTTCTTGTGTCATCAATTTCATTCTAAACCCATTACTCTCTCAAACGCGTTGATTATTGATTGTGTTTGAAACTGTCCCAGTCCATTTTTTATATCCAATCCTTAACCAAACTGGATGGTGAGATGAAGATACTAAAGCCCAATCTATTTTAGGTAGATCACACACCATCAATGACGCTAACGCCAGAAGAAATAGCCTTCGCAATACATAAACATGTCAGCAAGAATAACGATTATCTCTGGTGATATTTTAAAAGCTCGTGAAAATTTCACTCTGTCCGTCACAATTAAATTCAACGAAAGAAATAATAGGCGCAGTAAGTTAAACAAACATTGATCAAGTAAACAGAGCACCGTCATAATTCCTTTTGATGAAGACATATCACAACAAATTAAATTCCGTAGTAAGACCGAAATTGGGACAGCCCTTCAGTGTTAGAAAGAAGTATAAGCATTTTGGTTAAAACTGAAAATAATTATCTAAAAATGATCATGTTCTCGGGCAAACTTTCTTTTCTTAACAATGCTTGTGGGAAAATCAAGGAATTGGCAAAGATTTTAAATACAAAAAATTTAATCAATTAAACTAAAAGAAAATGGGAGAATGTATCCTTAAATATGCTAGTAAGAGACCGAGCGAGAGAATTCATGCTTGTAACCTTGAGTAAGGTGAAACGGAACTGTCAATCATGTTCCGCTTTTTTGTCGGGAAACTAATATCATAGCTTATTCATTCAAATAGAAGATCTAGAGACGATTTTGCAGAATTTTCACTGTCAGTTTTCTCTATACGTGTATGTCTGTCTTCCATGGAAGCATCCACAACACGTTCATTTTCTTGTTTGAGTTTACTCTGGTAAAAATGGATGGGCCATAAATGAAATAAATCATTTCAGGTAGTTCAAGTCGTTGTAGTTCCTTTCCTTTGAATTTGATGCATCATCTGCATATTTATTCCTGGAGTTGGATTGCTACAAAGGAAGGATAACTAGTTTCTGAATAACAGAAATATTCGTCGTTCTTGTACTTTTTGAAATTCTGCTTACGTAAATTGTCTGTATTGTCATATTTTCCAGACCATTTACAAAGCAGTATATTTTTGGAAGTTTCCTATATGAGTTTTTTATGACAAAGACTCAACATTTATTTAGGTTATAGTACTGTAAGAAGCAAGCCTATAGGCTTGCGATTTATTAGCATTACGACATGTCATAACATGACTTCTCAGCCATTTGCCTTTCTAAAAGTACCATAGCCAATTCACTGACAAACAATAAATCATATCCAAAAAGTTTTCTCGAATACAAAAAGTTTCCTTATTTTATTGGATAATGATGCAAAATAATATCGCTAATGCCCTACATATGAACCTGGCTAATTATTAAAGTACTTGCAAAGCTGGTTTGAATTATAAAGGCATACCTACATTGAATTATAACTCATCTATTTAAATAAGTATTATTTTCCCTATTTTGCTAATCAAATCTCAGCTTACCCATTGTTTGTACAAAAATTGATTTAAATTATAATTTTTTGTAGTAATTCAATCTACTTTATTTGCCAACATCATTGCTTATACAAACTAATGAACTGGTGAAAAGTGAAAAGAAATCTATAAAATTGCCTTAATCAAATTACTGAAAGTAAACATTTAATATCAATAAATATCAGTTTGTTGAAAGTTTGGAAGGAATGGATTTACCTTTCTTTAAAAAAAACTTTTAAAATAGTCCACAGGCGAACGATTTCCAATCTTACCTATTTAACAAAGGAAAATGTTCCAGAACCTTTCTGGAAACGTGAGTAAGGTATGAAGAATGGAATAATGTGGAAATCCGGAACAACTTTTGAGTGTGCTTTGAGCACTCCAGTCTTTTCTAGTTTTTGTTCTGAACCAAATAATAACCTAACTTTAAGCCTCTAAAATGTGTCTCCCAACGGGATGCAAAGCTTTTGCTTTCCCAACTTGCATCAACCTTTTTATTCATCGCACCTGCTTACCATATAAAATGCTTTAAAGGTGTAATGTAGTGAAATTAGACACATGTATAGATGAAAATCGAGCAAGTTTTATCTCTACTCCCACTTCTTTATCGATACCTGAAAATTTGTAAACTTTCAGGAATTCCACTAGCAAGCCGATACTCGTATAAATAATAGATAATAAGTACTATTACGCATACATACGTCATAATTGAAAGAACTTTTCTAGCAAATCCTATTTAGTGTTTTAGAGTGTTACCGGAAAAGCATTTTCTGCTTTGACAGTGAAAATTGTACAGGTGTTTGTTTTAAAAAGAATCAGTCATTATTTGCTTTGCTTTTTAATGTTTCAATGCATCATGAGTGTTTTAGAATCTTTCTGACTGTTAATTTTGATTTTGATGTTTTGTATTAGCTAAAAAAATAAACTTAAAAAAACGCAAAATTTCAAGATGATTTAAAACTTTGAGTTTCATAGAAATTACAAAGTATGACAATCCAAAGCCGTAGTTATCTCATTATGCAAATTATTGTTCAATGTTGTTTCTTTTGATCTATAACATGGAATGAGTGAAATCACTCAATTTTTAAAAAAATCGAATTTCGAATTTTCTTCGTCAAACCTTAAAATGGCCCTGCTTATAAAACTATCCTAGTTGCAACTTAAAATGCAAAAATTATTCAAAACGTCATGGACGGATGGGGAAACAACTATAGAAGTCAAGATAAAAAATAAGAAATCCAAAGTTTCTTAGAAAAATAGCCTCAGGGGTAAGTTGGTGATTGTTTGGTTTACTTCCAAACGGTATTTGTCGAGAAAAAAAACTTTTCCATTTTTATGAAGATGTAAAAATCAAAGTTTTTCAACTGCGATAATATATCCTAAAACCTTTTGTGTGTTGTCACTTTCCATAATCGTTTTTCAACGGTAAAGTTTTATATACAGTTTTGAGTATATGGAAGGATGCAAGTGCGAAAATCTGCAGATGTCATATAAATGAACGACTCCCTGGACGTTTAAAGCTTGTCTTGGTTGACAAAACAGATTTTTAAAAAAACATTCAAATAAATTCAGTGTGCTCATTTCTCCAAGATTCCCAAAGTATCAATGCACTGAAGGTGACTGGAATGAAAAGTAGTTCCTAAACAAAAGTGAAATCCCATTTTTAATGCTGCTGCGTTTCTACTTTTATTTTACATAAGCTGCTTGTATTCTCAAACTCCATTACTTTTAGAGATGTAAAAACCCTTTAGTACGAATCTCTTCTTTGGTTTCGATACCAAACAAAAACCTTCAGAAACCTTAAAAAGGTGGAAACGACAAAGACGTATGAAAAATATAACATAATAAATGGGCTCGTCTTTTCCCTAACACTTTTTGAAGGGAAGTAATAGCAGAATAAGACCTGAAGACTAAAATGTAAAATACGGCTGGGGTTTTATCAAAATTGGGAGGGAATCCCTCAAGGATTGACTATGGAATCTAGATGAATTTATGGCATTACGGATGGAACATGCGCTATTTTTATTCTAGTTTTCTTGAAATGAATAATTTACAAATTGACTGGAACTACCAAAAGCATGGCATTGATAGAAAGATAACGTCATATAGCTTATATCCGTGCAGTTCCTACCTGTTCTTACTTTTCATCGTGCAGAAACTAAAAATTACTCAATTCTTCAAAACTCGTGTAAATTCAAACAACGATTTCAGTGTGTCTATTAGAAATGTAGGTAATAAAGAATCCCTTACTTCCAATTCAGCGTAATATTGTCCAAGAAGACGTACACAACATACATTAAACCTTATTATCATTAACTCTATTTATTTTATTTGCCATTCATTAGTTCTTTTGATGTTATGCTAAATGATGAGCCTCTACATTCCTACTCACAATGTTAGAAGAACACGGGGTCACGTTAGTTTTAAACATATTCCAACCACATACCTCGGGCTTTTAGAACGAGAATTTTAGGTTCTAGATTTTCTTGGAAAATGATGACTACATGTTGGCAATATTACATGTGGCACCAGCATGCCAAATAGAATTAACTGTATTTTGCGACAGGGAAAAGCAAACCCTGTTGGGACTGCTAATTTATAATTATAAAAACCTGCCTTCTGAAACTGAATTATTTATTTTGATGGTATAACCCAAGTTTATTATAGCTAGATATATCTAATCATAAATATTTGCTTTAAAATAAGGTATAAGGAAGAAATAAACTTTTTTTTATGAAGTATCCAGTTTTTGTTGCATGACTAAATTGTTACTGAAAAATGTTGCTCTGGCTGAAAAATAGTTTTGCTATTGCCAGTTTAAATGTATACAACAACAAATTAATATTTACTATTTACAGTTTGAACAATTCTAATTATTACTAGTTCAGTTTTATAGAATTTGCAAGAGCAATTTTAAAGAGCGAATAAATATGTATGAGTCATCATTTTGAAAAATGGCAATAGATTTGTTTGATATAAATCAATGTATCATTAAATGCGTAAAAGTATCACCTAAGAACTCTCAATCACATTGCATACGTGCAAAGAAAGTAATTTACACATGTATTCGGTCATAAACCTTACAGGAATTCACAACTAATATGTGTTATTTTGTTCACTATTACGGACTTAAGAACTAGTTCTTGTGTTGGTTTCCTCAAATAAAAAATCATTCAGTTCAATGATAATTTTGACAGGAAAGATTGCAAAACTTGTAAGGAATTATACAATGTTCTGTTATATTTGGTCCTTTTGATAATTCATGCCACATTGCCACCTGAACCTTAATAAACAAACTCTTTACTCCGAGATTGCATAAATAGAGCAGTATTTGCAGACGAAGAACGGTATTGCTAATTTGAATCTTGTGCTGACCACTCAAAACCAGAAATTGTTTGCTTGCAAAAATCTAGTATTTTTAGTATTTCAAATAAATTAGAGCAGTATTTGTAGACGAAGAACGGTATTGCTAATTTGAATCTTGTGCTGACCACTCAAAACCAGAAATTGTTTGCTTGCAAAAATCTAGTATTTTTAGTATTTCAAATAAATAACTCACTTTACAAATAGTTGACAAACATGAGTACACATAGCAAATTTTTTAAATATTTTGTGTTGTTTATAGCTTTGATTCTCAATAACATCAGCAAAATCTGGGGGTTGGTAAGATGAAATTGTATAAATTCTAACAAATTTTACATACGATATATAGGTACTTGCCTTTTTGCTAGTTTAAAAAATTATTATGTCCAACAGACTGGAGGTTTTCCTATCACAAAGCAAACAAGACCAGAACCAAGGGATCCGCATCAACCCGTTATTTTTTCTAGACACGTGGCCGATGACGCGGAATTTATCAACATAATTAACGATTACTATTAATTAATTCAACAAAGTACAATATTTTACTAACGAAGTAGTTATTGTTGTAAACTGTTGAACAACTTTTGTTTTTAANGACGCGGAATTTATCAACATAATTAACGATTACTATTAATTAATTCAACAAAGTACAATATTTTACTAACGAAGTAGTTATTGTTGTAAACTGTTGAACAACTTTTGTTTTTAACTAAAATCCAAATTCAAAACTATATTTTTCTGCTTTGCATAATATACGAAAAAACGAAAAAATGTATTGGACATGGACATAATATGAAAGCATTTCGAAAAGTGTCACCAAATAAAATTGTGGATAACAACCTATGTTTGATTTAAACTTAATTTTACAAGCTTCGTATTTTTTCTGTTCTATCTCAATATTACTACATAAAACATACTAAATTATATGAACCAAATATGAAAGCACTTCATTTTGCATCCTTGACTTTTTTGTACTATTCACCTTGTTAGGCATCTTTGAGTTATTCCATGAGTGTTGATCTTATAGCTTCAAAGGAGAATTTTTGTAAATTGCGTCGCTTACAAAGTAGTCACACCCACAGTTGTGCTCCATATAATTAGTTAAAAATTTATTTGGGATCCTGTGATAACGAATGAATACGGTGAAGGTTATTTTATTTAAAAGGGTTTCATATCCTCATAGTCAATTGCGTAGTGGAACACGTCAAATACATAATTCAAATTGATTTTGTTTTTAATTAGAGAACTTATAAGTGCTGTTGAATTATATTTTGAAGTAATTAAATACTTATTGTGCTTAAAGATACGTTTTCTGTTGGATTTTACTTTCAAGGATAATGTTTTTTGAAAATATTTATTTCACTTTCAAATAAATATTTTCCTTCTTAATTTCCGTTGAATTGCACCTTATACGTTTCCTGTTACGTGATCTAAAATTTCACACGGATTAAAAGCTTACAAAAACAAATAAAATAGGCCACGTTCTCATTTTATATTTTTTCCAAAAATCAACCATATCTTTGATGTGTAATAAAATAACACCAAAAAGGTTTCATGAATAATTTATAACGACTGAAATACTCATTGATTAGTTTGGTAGAAAGCTTAGGGAAAGCAAAGGGCACTAATGACGTTCTAAAAACTCTTTACTAGTTAACCCTTGGAGTTGTACTACTTCATCGTCTAACTCAAAGTAAAAATAATCAAGTAATTTAACGTAATAAATAACCTAATTAACTTTCTGCACACTAAAAACAAGAAATTGGAATATTTTTTGTTGATTCAGTTACCAACAGAACAAAAAGTTTTTTTTAAAATTCTGAGCCACCTTTTAGTTGAGTTTTATTAAAACAAACCAAATGCAATCAGTAAATTATTTAATGTATGCATAACGTTAGTAAATAATGGCCAACTTAACCGTAGCGCTTGGGAAGGACAAGACGGTGAAAGTAACAGCAAATATGACCTATTTCAAATATGAAATACATAGGATGCCTCACTTGGCTCCGGCTTTTTGTTTTGTGTTCTTCTTGATTCATAATGTCTTGTAATTTTAAGATTCCATTCAAATTGATGCAATAAAATAATTTGCACATTTTATGAAATCAACGCGTTTATGAATATGTATGTTCAAAAAATAAATCAGGAGTCAATTTTGGGAATAAAACCTTCAAAGCAGTGAACATAACAAATCTAAGGTAAGTCTTATGAAACAGCAGTAAAATTAATATTATGAAGGTTTATTAATCAATGTCAAATACTATCTGCTTAACACTTGAATTTTAAACCAATTTTTGCATAATTTTTTACAAACTCATTTTTATTTTAAACAACCACCTTTTTGGTTTTATTAACAAACTGTTTAATTTCGTGTAGGCGAATATCGGACTCATCATCATCCCATTGTAAATCTTGCCTATCTAAACTAGGAACTTCAAATGATGCCTGACTATCTTCAGAGTCCTCGTCAGAAGGATTTTCTTCCTCTGTTCCTTGTTCCTCATTCTCCAAATGGAATTTATGTTCACTTCTGTTCCTCTTGTCACTCGAATGAACCTCACTTGCTCTTTGTTTTCTAGCAGCAATCCTATTCCAAGATGAAATCTCCTCCGAAGCCATGCTTTCACCGGATTCTTCCTCACTTTGACTTTCCTCTTCCGAGTCTTCATCATCATCATCATAAAATTCATGTTCACTTTTATTCTCCGTTTCATTTGGCTGATTTTCAGGAAGTCGCTGTTTTCCTTCTTTTATTGCGGTTTCCGCTTTCTTCTTCCTAGTCCATCTATCCTTTGAAAAAAATTTTGTTTTACGAACCATGGATTTTTGCTTTTGCACTTTGTCACTTTGGGGAATGTCCCCTCCCCCGTCTTCATCCATGTCAATATAATCATCATTTTCATCATCGATTTCTAACTCTTCATTTTTCTGTTTCTTTTTAACTGCAGAAGCAACCTGAAACCCATCAAATTAATTACGTTCAATTTTGAAGAGAAGAATGTGATGAAATGTATCACAATGAATTACTATTTCAATGCTGTGAGATTTTATCTAATTTATAAAAAGATTTTCTGGGCTTTAATCGAGAAAGGATTTGATCGCTTTGATGTTTTATACAAATAGAGAAAAAGATGAAAACAAAGCTTCCGCAAATACAACAGTAAGACTCTTGTTTTCTTACCCTTTTTCTAAAGTTCTTTCCAGATGTTTTGACAGCGCTAAAAATCTTTACAAAGGAGCTTTGCTGGGTTCTACCCGGGTTTAGAGTGGAGATTGCCTCAAGCTTTTCATCAATACTTGATTTTGCTGCTGCAAACTTGGCAAAAGATTTTACTGTGTTTCTTTCCTCTTCAAACTGTTCCTGATCCTATATTATCCACATCAAAACAAAAAATCAGATATTTTTAGTTGCTGGAAGCTATGCAAACATGAAAAAATAACTTTCTCTGATTCTCTTTTTCTTTACAGGTATTTGAAGCTTTGTGTTGTTAGCACACATACAAAGTA
The DNA here is from genome assembly GCA_036507315.1 of Lepidocyrtus fimetarius. Taxonomy (NCBI): domain Eukaryota; kingdom Metazoa; phylum Arthropoda; class Collembola; order Entomobryomorpha; family Entomobryidae; genus Lepidocyrtus; species Lepidocyrtus fimetarius. The sequence goes on along the minus strand of JAANSO010001416.1, from coordinate 8,295 downwards.
TCTTGTTTTATGATTTGTTAAGTAGAACGTAAACTTTGCGTAAGAGAATGCTTGTATAAGATAATCTTTGTTTAAAAACGGTTCTTTGCAACTTGTTCAGCTTACTTGAATATGATATCCCGGGGAACTAGAATTGGAAGCTCTTCGACTAGACTTGAGATGTTTAAGAACTCTCCCCATTTCTTCCAGTCCAATTGCTGTACTCTCCGGGTTGAGTCCAATATCTGCCATGCTCTTTTCCAATTCCATAATTGTTTTTGCTCGCACTAAATCCACTTGACTTTTCCCCTTTTTGATATTCTCAGTCTCATCCTCTTCACTACTTTCATCATCATCATCATCATCATCACCAGCTACTGAATTATTAAAGTTACTAGACAGATCACTTGAATTCTCCTCCTCTTCATCTTCATCATCAATATCATTATACTCGGATGAGACTTCAACAATTTTTCGTGCATCTTTGTCAAAAATGTACTTTTTCTTTTTAACAGAAGGGGATTGCTTCAATGACGAATTTTCCTTGCTAAATTGCTTTTTTCTGTTGGTGCTATAATCATTTTTCTCATCGTGATTCAAATCGACATGTAGAATACCCAGGGAGTCAGAAAGTGTGTAATCAGAGATGTCTGATTTAGGTTCTCCTCCCACTCGCCCATCATCATTACCACCTTCAAAAAAGGATTCACAAGTAAAAGGACAAAATTAGATTGGATCAACCCTTTCATTTCAGACTAACGAAGCATTATTACTTTTACTGTTATACTACTGAAATTCTTCTTTTTAGAATAAAATCTATGCAAAATGTTCTGAGAAATTTTGTTTATGATTATTTTGTATGTACAATATAAATATAGCCTACCAGATTCATTCGTTTTCCTTTGCGACACTACTTTTGCAACGGTATTAGTAACATAACCAATATCATTGTCAGCATTATTATTACCGCCGAGAACACCATTGCAGCCTCGCTTTCTTGGAATTTCAATGACAGAATTATCATGTTTTTTCTCATCCTGAGCTTCTTCCGGTTGAATTACCGTCAAATACTCTGATTCTGAATTGGAACGCGCTGGGATAAGCTGCTGCGGCTGTTGTTGCATGATTCCAGTGGATAACTTCTTGGAAGACTCGCGACATTTTTGCCGATGGGAAGTTGAATGATTTGGACTGGGTTGAGTGTGATGACACGTAGCAATCCGTGCCAGTGTCGGCAATATTCGATCTCTTTTTTCTTGGTTTTGCTACAGGGATTGCTTCTTGGCGTGTTTTGCTAGCGGAAGTTGATTTTTCTTGGGTTACCCCAACTACATCTGCGGACTGTTGTTGATGACGCTGCACATTATGATTTGGTTTGTGAGGCTCTGATCCTGATCCTTTTAATAAAATTGGTGCGGATGAGTGAGAATCCATAGTATTTTGGGTTTTGTCATCGCATCGTCTTTCCTCCTCGTCATTATCTTCTCCATCATACAAGTCCTCATAACTTTCTTCTTGTTCATTCACCACCTGAGATTTACTTTTCATTGAATCGTTTTCATCTTTTTCGTTGGTAGTTTGTGATGTTGGAAAAAAGGAACCCAAAGGGTTATCTTCTTTTCTAATGGAACCGACAGTTTGGGGTTTTACAAGTTCTTGACGAAGCTGCTGAATTTGCTTTTCATGATCCTGTTGAACATATGCTAATTTATTTTGCCAAAACTGTTCCTGGTTTTCCAAGCGTAAGGAGAGAGCTTGGAGTTCCTCTTGAACCTAGGTTCATTATTAGAATTAAAGGGGAAGGAAAATAAGAATGAAAGAATTCGTTCAGTCAGTCATGAGATTAGTTTTTGTTCTCGATGCATTCGAAATGTAAAATGAAATAAGTTTAAGCGAATTGAAATTTAAGCAAATTCTTCTCTCAGGTTACTATTATCATTTCAATTTTACAATTTTCATGCAAAAACGAGTGCACAAGTGCTGAAAACTCTTCTTACCGAGGCTTGAAGCGTTCTTTTCAACTCCTCCATAATTTCATGCCTTGCGATTGTGTCATCAGCAGGGAATTCAGATTGGCTAATTTCAGTTTCAGCATCGGCAACAACAACAGCAGGAGGCTTAACGGCTTCTCCGCCTTTCCTCAATTTCTTTTGAAATTCTTTAATTGGAAGGCTCTTTAATCTAGACATGTACAAAAAGAAATTGAAAAATCTATTATGAAGAATTCAACTGCTTTCAATCATCTACGAATTTCTAGTAGTTTCCTAAATCTTATATTCCACTCTTTTACCACATATTTTGCACTTTCCACCATAATACAATGTGAAATGAAATCAGCAACACAACGAGCATTATTATTAACAATCATATATACTTTTTCGTCGAAAAATCGAAGGCAACAGACATTTCAGATAATAATCAAAAAACCTAAAAGAAATCCTGTTAGAATCTTTCTTTTTTCCCTAGCCGTAAACCTTTTTTTCATTAATGCATTTTTTATATTTCACGAGAAATAGGTTTTTAATAATTCCTAAAGATATTACTTGTTCAAAGCCTTACATGTCAAGGAAGAAAGAAGAATGAGTGAATACCAGGCTTATGTATAAAACTTCGTATCAAATCTTTCTTTTGACACCATCGTCAAAGCATCATTCATTTTCAGCCTGAAAAGCTCCATGCTTAATAATAACCCTTCAACCTGGACTTTCAACTAACTTTCACTTTACGGCTGAAATTGTTCCATACCTTTGAAGTTTCCCCAACCATGGCTACATTCAACTCTTCAATCCCACTTTGCTTAAGTTTGTCCATAAGATTTTGCCAACGTTCTTCAAACTCGAATTGGAGTCTGATCACGTCCAGCTTTGCTTTCTCCATTTCCTCTCGACTTCTGCAAGTTGTCCTTACAACTTTGCCGTTGTGATGATGAACTGGAGAAATGCCACCTTTCGTGGGCTCATCATCTGTAACAATCCCATCAAAAAATTTATGTAACTTTTTTTCGCACAGGGCTGTGTGTATGTACTAATGAATGAACATTGAGGCTAACACGAATGCATTAACGCAAGAACAGAGAGAAAAGAAAGCCTTTTATGGATTAGGTTTAGGAAACATGTTACATGAACAGAATTTTTAATGAATCATTTTATCTCTCTACCTGCCAACTCCACTTTCAAGGAGCCTCCATGTTAAAAAACAAAAATGTTTCAGCACTACATTTGCAAGTTGTGAAATTTTGCAAACTGCATGTACTTTGACTTATTTTAAAGGAAATACCAGGGCAAAAGTTAATGAAAGCGTTTGTTAACGTACCATTGGTATATTCTATTCGAAGAGTCTTTATTGGAACACCTTCGGAAGTACAGTCAGAATAATCTTTCATCTCTTTAAGGGGATTTTCCTTTTCCAGTCTTTCTGGTTGATCCAAAATTGATAGCAGATAATTATCTGTAAGCCAATTTTAATTAAGCAAAATGTTAATTTTCAAAGCGAACGATTTTAATTCTTAATTAAAGTCCTATATATAGTCACTTTACCATTATCAGTAGAAATTGAAGTTTGCGTGGAAGAATCTCGTGTTCGAAGAATTTTGTTCACATTTTTGTCCTCGTTGATTGAAATACTCAAATGCATCATTTACATAAAAACAAAAATAAACACTGCGAGCCTGCTAATATTTACACAATCTTTATCTCATTGTTTGGTTTTAATTTAATTAATTCCATTTCTGAAAAAATGTATTCGAATGCTTATAAATCAATATATATAAGAAAACTAAAAAGCTCATATCTTGTATATAAACTTACATAGGTTTTTAGCTTTCTCGACCCAAGTTGGAGAAAGGGGTATTCCTTACGCAGTAGAAAGCTTAAAAGAGTCACATGTATGCGTGTGTGTGCCAATGTTCCTTTGTTTGGTCAATGATTGCCATGACATTGAAGCTCGTGCTTTCCATGCCATTCATAGTTGAAGACAAAAATACGCACAACAAAGCAAAAAAATTCGAAGCTCAAATCAGTGTCACGAACCACAGCGTCGTACGTTTGTAACGCGTTTGATGGTGAAAATATCAGCTACTTTCTTGTGGTTTTTCTTTTCATCAGAGAAAGTTTTGTTATAAGAGACTGTTGATTAATAATGAATCACAATAAATAAATAATGAGTTGTTGGTATACTTGCTGAGCAAATATCTTTATTTTTGAATGCCAACTACAGACTTTTAACGGACATTGTATTATTTTTATTCTTTTTAAGAAACATCAATCTTACAATCATTATGATCTCGGTAGATAAAGAATTGTGCATTATATGAATAGATTATTGTAGAATTGTTACTTTGTTTGCATAAAAGGCACTCCAACGACTATTATAGCTAACCAATCTCTAGCTATGTATGAGAATATATTTGAAACTTGTATTTTCAAAGACTATTTACTCCTATTGGAAGCACAATCAGTTAAGCCACATTGAGTTAAATTAACTAACTTATTCTTTAGTTATATATCTTTCTCAATTTTTAAAACTTGAAAACACATCATTTATGGAACAAATACCAACTTCCAAATTTTACTTCAAAGTTCATTGAAATTGTCCATTAATTTTTAATATTGTTTCCATTTTCCTAAACCGCGTCGTAAAAGCTCGTAACTGTCTTCTACTTGAACTTAAATACTTTAATTAATTATTTCCGTTGTTTCTTCAAATAATCAACATTCAAGAAATCAGAGTAAAACAATGATGAACAATTTATAACATGAATTTTGTGTTAACTGGAACTCTATAAATTGCAAAAGTTACTGTTCAAAGGCGAAAAAAATGTGTAACATTTGCAAATAAATTTTCCTACCGCATACATAATACGCTTTAGACTTAAACATTGTAAAAATCTTAAAGTTAATGAATGACTTTTCAGTAATAATAGTACATAAATTATTTAATTACTTTGTGATACTTGTACATCCCAACATTAGTAAATCTATATAGAACGTAAAGCAAGGCTGACTTTTTAAAAAGTATTAATAATAAGTAAACACGATAATTTCAAAGAATAGGTTTTTGGATCATTGCAAAAATTAATTAAATACTAATATAATAAATTGTGTACAGATTAAAAGCAATAATATATATTCAATAGTACAAGTTTGAAAGTTTTGCATTTAAATTAGTTAAATATTATGAGGTAGTGTCTTTGCGAAACTTATTCTACCAATCTTTGCAAATCTCGATATTTCCATTCCCATTTTAAGTGAGAATTTTTATCATCATCGGTAAAATGAGAGGAGACGGAGTAATCCCCCCGGTACAATAATCCGCTAGGAGCCTCTTCCTGTTTACAAAAAATTAGATTTTATCGCAATTATTATTATACAAACGGTTGCAGTAGATTAAAATAAAAATATAAATAAATATACCAGAGGGGTGGTATAGCTTTGTATTTCCATTTTTGGACCATATGATCCCACCATGTGATTCATTGTGTCAACTGGAAAAGGATACAGATGTTAATTATGAATAATATATTTTATTTTCTGATAATAATTAATTTAGATGTAATTCAAGTATATTTACCTGGGATCCCTTTACGGGAAGTCTTTTGCACGTATTTAAGCCCTTGAACGATCTCCCGTTGTACTATAAAGTCAATTCTTATCTTGTATTGAACACCCTCTTTAATCTTAAATTTTTGATCCTTTAATTTTTTCAAATCTCCAGTTAAATCAAGCTCTTTGTCCGGTATCCCTTGAACCATCAACGCCAATTTCTTCACAATCACTTTTCTAGGATCGTTTGGCTCTGTTGACATAATTTTTTAAAAAGATATTTACATAAAATTATCCTTATAGCGAAAATTTTTAGTTTTATAATTTCTTACCAACAATAAGATTTGCACCGGAAGCCGCACCTCCAAGTAAAGCTTCTTTATATCTTCTCAAAGACTCATCCTCCTTGTCTGCTTCCAAAATTTCTTCAATAGTCTTTTGTGGCGGTGGTTGATAATTCGCATCTAAACTTAATTGGTCAACTTCATCTGCAACTTCAGAAATGGGTTGGTTCACTGCCTCCGACATTTTGGTCACAATATTATGTAATCTTAATTTTCTCCACTAATTAATGAAATATCTGCAAGAAAAATAAGAGATGAAGTACACTTTTTGGAACTACAAACAGGAATATCCGATTACGTGTCCACTCCCACTAGCAATTCAAACATTACCAAGACATATTATGCCACATAAGAAATTTACACAATTTGGAAGTTTTTGTAATACTTGTCACTCTCTCTGTTCACGCTCAAATCAAAAAACTGCTACGACATGTATAAAAATAGCAATGAAAAACTTTGAATTTTTTCGCAATGCAAAATTTTTTGGCTGACACTACCTTGAACTTTCCCTAGACAGGAAAATTCCATTCTTTCATGCAAATTCCAAATTAAAGAAAAATCTAACAAATTTTTGCTATTATGAAAGTAAATTTATCAAAATGTACCTTTTATCCCGGTATTTCACACTAATTTCTCGCTAATTTTTTGCCTTGCTGTCAAAATATTTCCTGCTGGCTTTGTGATGAGTAATTTACTTAATTAAAATTAGTTGGACTATGACAAGAGAGATCTTTCTAGGGAAATCAAACAGAAACTTGTTTTCCTTACCCAACGGATATTAAAAGCTATTAGTAATTTATATGGATTGAATTGGAAATAAGGCGTGTTCTTTCCTCCCTGGCCAACTTTGCTATCATCAGTAAATATCAATGAAAGTACAAAATTTGTATTATTATTTATTACCTATTATGCAGCCAATGGTTCGAGTGGACGATGACGATAATGTGGTGATGAGTAAATATTATCCTCTATTGATAATGTTTGTTCTACACTCGACACACTAATTTAATACCTAATGTAATATTAATAGCTGATTGTCTTTCTCTACAGCTTCCAATATCAATTCCTGCAAAAATCAACTCTGTCAAAAATGCACAAACTATAAAGTATTGTGAAAGTGTTATAAAGAGGTCTATTATTAATATGTGTAAATACACAGATCAAATTTGGCTTTTTGACTGTGGCTATGATGTTATATCATTATCATTATAATATTGTCATCACCATCATGAAACCCAGAAGGGGATAAGAAAAATAAGGCACAAAAAACCACCACCACTGACTTCACCACCATCAGACATTATATTTGGCCAATATAATATGGATAATAATACACACAGCTCGTGTAATGTTCCTTGTTCGAAGCCCTAATGAGTTCGTAATGCCCAGTATTAAATGAGCCAAATGTTTCAAATGTGATGCGAGAACAGAGGAGTCCAAATGTATTTTGGGTATATTTTGAAAAGAAAGGGAAAATAAGGATGAATGATAAAAGCTCTTGTGTCAATAATGAAAGAGAATGAAATATGATGTGAAGGAGAGAGCCAATTTTATGTGAATGGACATGCATAAGTGAATTCTGCTGAAACACTTTGGTTTTTTGACTTACAAAAATATTTAAGAATCTGTGTAGAATTGTGGGCAAATAAAAAAGGATGTGCAAAGGAGAAATATAGTCTGAAAACCAAATCCTCACTGAATTTTATATGCTAAAATTTTGAGTAAATCTGTCTAATCGTAAGCTTGTCTTTTTGTAAAAAGTTGTATTGAGTTTTTCTACATGAAAGTATTAAGGTTTGCTGTAGAAAATGTGAGATGAATTGTGAACTAGTTCATGTAGGAGGAAAACTAGTAAGGAAAGACAAGAAAGCCAAAGACTTTGATGAACATTCAATTGCCGGTTTCCAATTCTAATCCTTTCCTTTCATTCTTTCACTGTACCATAAATTCATATTCATAACATTGTTCTAGCCAAAAGATATGTTCTGCATTACCCTTTTACTAGTCACATAGTACTCATGATTCACGTCAGTTTTGCGTTGTTTTCTTTATATGACTTTTGCAAATTTGTATGTCATGTGAGGTTGAAACTATGATTATAATAACGATAACAAAGAATTAGCGATAGTTTAGACAGCATTTACTTTATGTTGCATCCGATAAAAATTGCATGGTAGGTATCCGTTAAACTCTATAACCTAAAATTTAAAAGGAAGAAATGTTGATCGATGGTATAAAATCAATGTAAAGGTGTTGCATGCAAATCACAGGGGTGATTGTAATTGGGATAATTAGAAAATTGCATGTAATATGTAACAATTAAGACTTTTATGCATGGGAAAGTTGTGTTTATGCCAAGAAAATAGAGTTTTGCAAAGAAATAAATGTAATTTATGTCAAAATGTCAGCATTATAATTAAAATTTACAAAAG
>JAANSO010001415.1:0-17212 GCA_036507315.1 Lepidocyrtus fimetarius | reverse complement strand
GAATGTGAATCTTTTTGTCGAACATGCCAATCGTAAGATATGATTTTTTATGCAAAAGGTAGTAAAAAGTAAGTAGCGTTGCAATCTCTTCATACGTAATGCATTGAATATCATATAATCATCATTATCAATATCGTAATCCACCTTTCGTCCACCTCCTCCTCCTCTTCCATTTTTATTGGCATGACTCTTCTTTTCACTTTTCATATGATCCTGCTAAATTAACGAATTTTAAACTTTGAGTTAATATAAAGAGTATACAGGAGCCACATTCATCTTTCGCTATCACAATCTAAGTAACTCAACTGGTCCATGTACAAATATGCAGATTATTATGATTCGGCGTGGTTGTAGATTATCTTGTTCATTTTCTAGCTTACAGGGTCCGGTTCAACCAAATAAATTGCAAAGTTAAATGAACAAATAGACAGTTTTCCATTAACTTTGATCTAATCTGTTCATCCTTTTCTCACTTGCAAGTTTGCTCTTGCAATGTATATACCAATAGCATTCAGAAACCTGGACATAAGCTGTTTTTAAATTCGCCGATGAATTTTAGCCTCAAAATAATGTTTTACTTGTTTTAGCAATTACAAAATTTTGCAGACCTTTTTACATGATGCGCCTGCTTTACTTTTATAAAAAACAAAAATTGAAACTAAAGAAAGCTTCCAAACAAACAAAGAAAATCAAATGAAAACAAGACTAATTGATAAATTTATTTGGGCCATTTAATTTGAACTCAAATATTTGCTAATCTCCTAAATTAGTAGTATTAATAATAAAATTATATTTTAAAACAATAATCCATCACACAGTGTCCTTTGCAAAAATTTTTAACTGAATAGGAGCAGAACAGCATTGTTGCAGTGACACAAGGTTCGTGATCTGCATAAAAATTTGTTTCGAGTGTCTTGTGTGTAATGCGATGAATTTTTGATGATGCGTCGAATTACCTATATCAAAACATAGGAGAGCGGAAGTACAGTTTTTTTTAAAGATTCATCTTCATCTTTTACCGTTTGATGTTAGCCCATACAGCTGCTGTTTTGGTAGTAAAACATGTTAGGATCTTTCTCAACTTAATCTTCAGAGAACATCTCTAACTTGGCAGAAGATGTGTAAACTGGTTGAACATTTGTTTGTTTCTTTTGGTCAGTTGACAATGGAAGTAGCAGATGGACGTATTAAATATTTCTACGGGACTTGTATTTTAAGTTGACTACTTAATAGAACAAAATCCACAAATCCTCTTTTAAAAACTCATCTTCATCCACATTTACTTGCTTTAATGCTATTACGTTAGATGATGTCTTTAGATTTAGTCCGCGTGCTCAAACTAAAAAATGTAACAGATGGTTAGTCATCCTAGCCGATCCTGCTGAGAATGAACTACCGTCTGAAGCATGGAATCATACAATAAGATTAAAAAATGAAATAATCATCTTGAAAAACAAAACATACAGACTGCCTCATGACATTATCAATCGATGTAGGTGTGTATCGTATCACAATTTACAAGGGATGGTGCCTGCAACAGATGTGTAATTTATTTTGATGATATTGGAAAAATGCCTTCCTTGTTTCCTGTTTTATCCCTTAATGCATTATACAAGGGTTTAATTACTTTGAGTAAAAGAAAGAAACACGCGCCAATATTTTGTTGGTAAAGTTTTCTAAAACTTTGTTGGAAATAGTGAAAATAGAAAACCACGATTTTATCTGCTCTTCGTTTCGTTCTAATGTAAGTGTTTTGGCATTTTGCATCTTTCCAGGAAAAATATGTATTAATGTCCAGCTTGGTTGGGCGTATGCTCATAGAACATTTTATAATGATGCCAATTTTAGCCTCAAGGCACAAGATTGTTTTCATTTATTAAGCAATACTTCATTTTCCCCGTAGCTTCTGCTCTTTTTCTGTAATCTAATCGAAAAAATAATCTGATAATTCTCTCATGAATTTATTTAGGTGCGGATTATTACGAGCTCTATTATCAAAATAAAATCAAGTCATCCTAAAAAAGGATGATTGTTGTATATTAGATCGTCAATAAATATCAAACAGAAGAGTGAACATTCTGTAGATTGATCTATAAGATTTTGTAAGAGAATTCAATTCATCAGCAATGGTTGAACCTATTTTTTAGTCAAGCAGAAGAATGTATCCCATTCAGGATGAGAGGATTGAAGTGGACAATGGATTAAGTTGACGTAACAAAATCAACCAGAGAAAATATAGCATAAGCAAAGCAAATAAACTCTTATACAAAAATTTAATAATTCCATCACACATTACCGTAATGATAATACTTGGCTCTATATTTTTACTCGATATTTTTCAACAAATACTGCATTACATTTGTAAGCTCATTTCTAGACATTTTTTGTATCATGTGAACATCAGCCATACAGTTGCCATTTGAAAAAACACACCTTACAGCAATAAAAACATACGTAATCGTCAGTCAGGAACAAAAACTAAATGAATGCAATTGAACAACAGTAGTTTTAGCTAGCTCGATTGTTCGACTAAATCAGCAGTTAGTTAAAATAAGAAAAAGCTAGTCCGAGAAGGTATAAAACTCAGACTTCTCAAGAAACAAGCACATGTATTTGAGAGAGTTATAAAAATTGCTTCTTTCCTTTGGTATAAAGTTGTTTAGCAAGGTGAGCAAGATGAACAAGCAAATAAGTTAGCGAGCAACTCTGAGGGTGAGTAAAAAACGAAGTTTAATCCCTTTTACAGGTAGAAGAAAACTTTTCTCTCATTCAATGTCGATATTCATCCTTCTCATTTCTTCATCGTGATGTGATCAGTTGAGATGGATGCAGCAAAGTAGCTACAAAGAATGATTCTTGCTCTACTATATAACTTACTGTTTATTACCGTTGAATAAAAAGGTAGCTTTCTGTAGCAAGGTTATGAAGAAGAGATGCTAGTAAGGTTGAAGAAAAATGTAGAGATAAGCAAAGTGGTTGGACCGCTGGTAGTGGTGGTATGCATATTGTTACAGCACAAGCAACAATGAAACGTAACAAGAGTTCCCGTCCCATGATAATGCTACAAGATCCGCTGCGAGACCAAAGTTAAAAAAGAGAATTGAAGACAGTCGTGAGTCAACACAGGTATAAAGTGGACAGGTAGACAAGGCACGGATGTTGAGGTTTAGTAGCTTTATATAGCATGTGTTTCAACTGGGAATTTTTATTCAATAGAATAAAATTTATCTTGATTTTTTTTTTGTAAAATCCTAATCATAGACAACTGTGAAGAAGAAAGAGGACAAGTGTTATTGGGTTTTGTATGTGGCTTTAAATTGGTTGAAGAAATCAAACTAAAATTTCAGTAATTTAAAAAAAGGGGGAAACAGTAGCAAGTGCAACTTGTTTACTCTTTGATTCTATTTCCTGTCAAGGATTCTTCCCCAGGTGAATTCAGCTGCCTGGGTAATAATGATATTATTATCCTTTTGCGGTTTTCAAGTAGATTTTTGTTGGTTTGTCGTGCAGTTCCAATTTGAACTGGATTGTTTACGTTTTGCGTGGCGAAGTGGAGAAAAAAGTTTTTGACAGATGCGGTGAAATCACATAATCAAAACACTTGTAACTCCATTACTTCTCTATTGTGTCTCAATTTCAGCAAAGAATTGTTGGAAGACAAATTTCTAAGCATTTATCATACTTTCTTGAGCTTTTATGCTCTTTAATGAAATTAATCATATTTCCTGTAGTATATTATACCCAAACTAAAAGAATATACTTTAAAACTCTTACAAAAGAGTAGCAACAAAGTGAGTAGAAAAGTTTACGAGTTTTCTTTCCTCCGATTTTGGTTCGATACGCTTGCATACCTTAACAGCATGCTCTACAGTTGCTAAACGTTTCGCCAATTTCACAATATAACTAGGTACTTATATTCAAATTTAATTTTAAAACCATCCTGTTATCTCCGTGTAATTAACTTTTTGTAGAAACCCACTTGTTTAAATGTTTTAATTCTTTTAGATTATTCTTATGTATAAAGTGACTTTAGAAAAGTGTTTCCGATAACTTAAAAAATATTAATTTGAAAGTGCGATGATGACGCAGTTTAGTTAAACCTTTTATCTATAAATCTATGCTTTAAATGCTAAGTGGGTTTACTCAAAATAATTACTGTTAAGATTCATCCCTATTTAACTAATTACACATGGTGAAATTAACAGTCTGCAAATAATAGTAACAAGACTTCTATTTGAAAGATTTAATCTTCCAAAATTACATCTTTACTTTGTGATTAGTGATATCATTACTAGAAGCAAGCGTTTACTACAAAGTGCACATATTTATAGGGAAATTAATTGTGCACCGGATAAGGGTTTATTTGTAGAATTTAAGATAACTGCAATTAGAAGTGAAAGGTTATAAATTTTTAGTTAACAAGGATGATACAGTAAAACTTTTTTTTGGATTTGTTAAACATTTTAATTGAAAAGAGAAACCTACATTTTCTAAAAGTATTGTTTATAACATCCGAGGGATTTTATAGATTACGGAATCATTATTTTGTAGCAGCATTCGGAATAAACACTGTTTTGACAGAGTGACTGTGACTTTTACTTTCAAACAGTAAAGTGTCTTGAAGACAAGTGTTATTTTTACTAATTTGGATCGATTTTGATTACACCGGTTTGTTTTTTGGATCGTTAACTTTTATGGTGAGTGTTTCTAGCAATATTCTAATGTTAGTCTAAATCAGTAGTGTGAATGGGTACAAATTGGAACCAAAAAATGCAAACTTACAAACCTACCATGGACAATATATCAATGAACTAATATGTTGAAGTATAGAGTAGTTAACTTATCGTTGTATTATTATGTCGAAATAGGTTACGCATAAAAGAGTCTGATTTCGTTTACAAACAAGTCTGTATTCTGACTCAAATATCGTGTCTACTTTAAGCATTTGTCTAACTGCATCTATAAATCTAGCAATAATATTAAAATTCAATTCGTTTCCCTTACTTTCAGTTATACATTTATTAAAAATGATAACTTCATAGCTCTAATTCTCAATGGTTGCCACATTTAGAGTATAAGGTGTAAAATTGCTATACAGAGGTATTGTAATTACCAATGCGTAAACTAATTTTACTTTTTTGCAATTATGCGCTTAGATAATTCAATTGCAATAACATTACGCTACAATGAGAAAATATCAGGAATGGACTACCCAATGTCAAAACTTTAAAGAGATTGATGAATAAATTATCTAAATGTGGTAACTATTTTTTGGAAACTTTTAGAGTTAAAAAATAAAGCAAAAAATTCACTTGTAAATACATTATTACTGAATTAGAAGGTATGCTATGAAATAGTAAATGAGCACAGGAAATTAGTTTTTTGATTACAGCGAGGGGTGAGCAAATTCAAACTTTGGAAATTGCAAAATAACTTTTGGATTACACATGTAACTCCAAAAAGGTTTACCTTTTGTGTTAGCGCTCACACTGTACCCATGGCCCAAAACACTGCCAAATCGTAATATTGTATTACGATTTCTTGCGATTAGTGATAATAAAACAAAAAATCTGCCCCTTTGTTGCATCTTCGTAAAAAACCTGCTTAAAATACCAAAATAACATTTCGAAACGAAAGCTAGAATAAGTCGAATCCTGAAAATAAGTACATCGTAAAAAATAAATACATGAAAACAGGATGAGACAACTTCCTTTGTTTAACAAATTTCTTCTCCGTGTGGTAAGGTTAAATTATGCATGCATTTAAAAAATTAGATTGAGGTGGGTTCACTCATTTTCAGCATTCTAATCTACGTGTACTTTGCTAAGCAATTCAAAGAAATAAAGGCAAACATACATAATTTGATTTTTATATTCTGAACCAAATATAACATTCTGCTAGAATATAAGTTAAAATATATGCCATAGCTAGTGCAAAAGCTGACTTTTGCTAAATAAGCAAACAAGCTTCATGTGGTTCTTAACATTAGAAACTTTGAAATAGATGCTGCAAAAAATATTTTAGATATTCATTTGAAACCATAGTCTTTCAGAAATTAAATTCAACTTCCATTTTTTAGCTTCCGATTTTTATCATAATTTTAAAGTAAAAACTTTTGCTTAAATGATTATCGTCGGTGGATTGAGTTTCAAAAGTGAAAAGAATTCTCATATAATATCACTAGATTTAATTGGGATGTGTAGCTTATAGTGAATAATATGTTCTTTCGGTATTTGCTGCACTTTTTGTTAGGTTGACCTATGAACCTAATACTAAGCATTGTTTGCAAAAGAAAACTTTATCCAAACGTGAACGGAAAAGTTCACATGTGTCAGTTTTTCTTTTTCCTTTTCTGGCCTTCTCTCCGATTAATGGATGATTATTGTAAGCATAACTTACCCATTTTCCCACGTGAGAAATGCTTTTTGTTGTTTGATCATCATTTCCATCGTTATCATCAAGCCTCTTCTTCACCCACCCGTCATTCTATCCGTTCCTCTACTTTTATCGGGACTTTGTACCCTTAGGACCTCAAAAATAATAAAAGAAAACGGTTGTAAACGTCTCTAATGTAAAAATGTGTTTTTAAAAAGTACTTTTATATAACAATTCATATTATATTTACACATGAGCAGGTTCTAAAATGAAATAAAAAGCAATGGATAATTCTTTTTTGCTCTCAACATCATTCTTTCTCCATTTTATCTCAATCAAACCATCTTCCTAGCTGAATTTTTTGTTGATGTCATTGTATTTCTCTATTGTAATGTATCTTCTTCCTGCGCAGGATGAGGTCTCTGAATCTGAATGAATTTAATATTTATTTTCATGTACCTAGAATAGCACTAAATAGCTTTTTGCGTTATAGCCTTATTATCACTGCTAAGTAAGGAGGAGACATACTGTGATTATGATTATTATATGATGTGTAGTAGGAGAACAGTGACATTGCTGAACTTGCTTGAAAACTGAATACGTAAATAGAGAAAGAATTACAGAGTTGGTGTATTTCATAATAACGTTTTCCTAAATTGTTATCATCATTTTATAAATAAAAGAGTGGGAAAATGTCTTATCTCAGCAGACATCCAAGCAATTGAACTTTAAAAATAATTGCCCTGTTTGTTAAGTAAAGCCTTTCCTGGCACTCTTTCACGTTGACTTTTCTGTGGTTTTAGCAGAAATGACTCATACATAACGATATTTTAATGCATATCATAAATGACTTTCAACTTCATTGAATCTTTACAACGATATAGTTTTGGTATTAACAAGTGTTTAGAGTTTATCTTTCAATTTTAAGCACTCTAAAAACCAATAGACTCATTCATATTTTTCTATTTAGACAATCATAAAATTTTATGTGTATGCTAGTGAACGCCTACTTTAAATTTGAAACAATTAAACCTTCAACCTTTTAATTTTCTCACAGACTGCATATAATATACTTTAAAAATCACAAAAGAGTGTAAGCAAACACGAGAATTTACTTTTTGTAGCGACTATGATATTTCTCAGTCAATACTACGTACACCTGTGTCACTTCCTTTTAAACCCCATAGCCTAACGAATTGGCCTTTATTTAAGTTCACCTGTATTCTAAGGTTTTTGAAAATTTAAACAACTGTCCCTTACAATTCTTGATCCGCCATGTAATAGCCCAACCAAAACTTTTCTATTTCGATTATTCTGGAATACGAGCCTTCTTTCGTAAAGTTCATAAAACATTTCTTCTTGGTTATTTAGAAAGTGCCTGAGCTCATAAATTGTACCGTCGTGACATGAAACACAACAGAAAATCCAAAAGTGCTTAATCCATACTTTTCTTATTTATGTAATTTTTTCTTCTTACCTATTTTTAAAGGTTTATCCTGTAGTTTCTTCTTTTAAAATTTTAATGCAAGGAACAAGCATAAGAAAGCTATAGAGTCTAGGCGTGAGCATGATTTGCTTACTTCCTTGATTTACCCATTTGGTCTGCTTACTATTTTCCAGAAAAGATTTAAGATTTGGTCAAGCATTTCTTTTGAAGCTCATCAAATAATATACAAACTACAAACCAAAATACTAGCTTATTATTGTTTAAATATATACATTTGCCTTTTTCATATCTATATTACGCGTTGTACTTTGTGTCCATATCATCTCATCATTCTTAGCCTTTGTGTACCTGCGGTAGATACCCTAATGAAAGCAAAGAGGGTTGAAGATAATGATGAAAATGAGACAAGAACTCATACATCTCTTCTTTACTATCCATTCCAGAACTCACAGAGTTCCTTTTTTTCCACTTCATCACTTTTTCTACCACTTGTAACAAAGACCACATCATCTTCATCATCTTGTACCTTTTGTATTTCGGATTGGGACCTACAAACAAGCAAAAATTAAATTGAGCGTTTCTTTTTAAAAACATTCTGCTTCAAGCCAACCTGCCGGATTTAACTACAACGTCGTTGTCCCTCTTTTACCTTAACTTTAGGCTAAAATATGACCAAACCCATGAAATTTTCTTATCAACATCTTCTTCAAAGAAAAAGGGTGCCTTCATCTCAACCTCTTCTAAAGTTTCTGCTTACTCATATATATACCTCTACTTGTTTATTTTTACTCAAGGTTGTTATTAAAATGGCTTTCCCGTCCCCCCTCTGGAAATATTTTTTTAAAATGTTTTCTTTAAAACTTTTTTCCAGTTTCGAATGAAGTTACCTGTAATTCTAATCCCAGAAACAAGTCTGCCTTTATTACGGGGTTTTTGTACTCAATTCTATCATATCAACATATTTTTATCTTTACATTTAAGCAGTAAGAAAAGGAAGAGATGTCTTTCCAGGTTCCAACTAAAAAACTCGTAAAAAGTGAGTGACTTTAGTTAAGTGTGTTATGTAATCCTAATCCTTTTAACTCAAAGATTTGTTGATCGTAAAACTGAAAACGCAACTGAGAGTGTGATTGCGTACAAAAGGAAAGAAATGAAACGTTCATCCTATCTCTTTTAAAATGGACCCACCTAAAAATACCATCGTGTCCGTCCTAAAAATAGAAGAAATGGAATAATATACTTTTAGTTTTGAGCTATTAAAAGCCAGCTGCACAAAAAATGACACTTTGCCACAGAATTTAATATTAGTTCTCAGGTATTTTCCGACATTTTACCGTAAAATTTACTTTGTTAAATAATATTAGTAATAATTTGGTATTGTTTAAATGAAGCTATCATGCATTTTAATAAATTCCCATGTAGTTAGTAAAAGTATACTTGAGCACAAAATCCAACAGCTACATGCCAATTGCCCTGCATTCAATTTATCACTTAATTCCTGACAGGAGTTTCGACAAAGCAATTGAGCCTTGAAATATTCAAAGTTGGGCTTCAATGGAAAAGTCAGCAACACCCAACACATTTTGGAAAAAGTAGACGGGATAAAAACACTTTCAATTGTTGCATATTATTACCAAACCCTACTTATTTGAATAAACTAGCTGACAGCAACTCATGAGGATCCCGCCATTTATGTAAAAATGCAGAAAAAACCAGCCAGCATAATTTAAAAAATATTCTTGACAGAAGTTTGTGGCTCTGGCAGCAACATTCATTTATGTTCACAAAACCCAAGAAAAGTACCTTTTCCCGTTGATTATTCACACCTTAATGAATTTAAAACGGGGATTCATACGATTCTTTGGTTAAAAGCAGTGAAAGAAGATATTGTTCATGAAAATGCATTTTGAAATTATCCCATCTGACTTAAAAGGTTGAAGACGCTATGACTATTACATTGTATTGCATTAAACCAGGAAATCACAGCCACACATTCATAAATATCTGTGCATCGACTCTGAATTTTTTACATTAACCAGTAGAATTAAAAAAACTGCTGCTGCGGTGGTGGTTATGACTATTACATTGTATTGCATTAAACCAGGAAATCACAGCCACACATTCATAAATATCTGTGCATCGACTCTGAATTTTTTACATTAACCAGTAGAATTAAAAAACTGCTGCTGCGGTGGTGGTGATCGTGTATTGCGGTCGGTCATCTCAAATCCAACCTTCAACTTCATCATGAATGAAAAGAAGAATTTTGATATTACTATTTTTGTTGTTTTAATCCTGATGCTGCCGTTGTGTGTGCCAAAATCATTTGTATGCTCGTTAGCACCTTTTTTCCATGATATAATGTCTAGCGATCATAATGATTACAATTCTCTACACAATCATTCAACTACCTTTGCACTACCTTCTTCTTTCAAGTGCATCAACAACATCCTCTCATTCACTCTTCTGCTTTTTTTGAAAAAATACGGAAAATGTTGAGGGGAACAAATCAAATTAGCACTTTTTTTACTTTATATGTACATATATGTATGTAGCTTTGTTTACTATCTCGGTATATGCTTTAGAAATAGGAGAACAATTCCTGTTACCAAAAGAATGGAATGCATGAAATAATGAAATGAATAATCATCGTATTCATCTTCCTCTCCTTGCCATAATCATGCATGCAAGGCAACACCTTGGCCATTGTGTTTATAATTGAGCATTTTGTGTCTTTTCTTATTTACAGAAGCTTAGAAGAAGAAAGGTGTGAAAACAGGAAGAATTTCAGAGTTAAAGCAAGTACGAAAAAGTACAAAAATCATTTGCATTTACATTACATTAGCATTTCAAGTTGTTTGTCTGCGGCATGTATTTACCCGAAGAAAACCACAGGTGTACTTGCATAGAAAAATGGAGATTGCTATTCTAAACTCTTGAATTAGCATTTGTGGGTAGGTACATCATCAGTAGCCGTATAAAATTGTGCAAATTCACTGAAACTTTGTTGAATGGACACTGCAAAACTTGAGATTTCTTTGTGATACAGATTTAAAAAGAAGAAATAAAATAGTGAATATGAACACATATTTTTAACCTTGTTGGTTTGTTAAATGAATTCAGTTTTTTAATTGCAAAAAACGATTAGTAGCCAGCTGGCTAACTGACATAAAATTAGTTATGGCATTGCGTTTTGTAAAAGACTTTTAATAATTTGGTTGCTGCTGTTGTAGACTATCTAAATAGTCGAATTCTTTGAAGGTGAAGTACAAGCCTACCATAATATTTATGCGTCTTTGTCACTGGCTCTTTTCAACCAACCCCTTTAATAATAGTTACGTGTTTTTATGAAACTTTCAAAAACGACGTAAATTTGCTAATTTGATGTTTATTTAATAAGAACTAGAATACATAAAATTAGTTATGGAATGCTCATTGTAAAAGACTTTTAATAATTTGGTTGCTGCTGTTGTAGACTATCTAAATAGTCGAATTCTATGAAGGTGAAGTACAAGCCTACCATAATATTTATGCGTCTTTGTCACTGGCTTTTTTCAACCAACCCCTTTTATAATAGTTACGTGTTTTTATGAAACTTTCAAAAACGACGTAAATTTGCTAATTTGATGTTTATTTAATAAGAACTAGAAAAGAAAACAGTGATTGAGCATAATTTGGAAGTACAAGTGAATGATGATAGATATCATAATTTTTCATTTTTGTGCCAACGATACTTGTTGAAGTTATTTAAGGTGTATTGTATGTAACATTTTGATTTTTCATTTGGTTCAACTCCCTTCGTTAAAACACACAGACTTTGCATTTGTTGACTGATATGATCATTGATCGTCACAATAAACAAATAATATATCAAATTCATACTTAGATTCGAAAGCAAACATAACTTTTCGCATTTAACAATAACCATTTTTTAATTTTGTTAACGTCTGAATTACTATTTACAAAAGAAAATTGACCGATGCCTGAAGTATTTACTTTTGATATGTGCTTTTCAGTTTCAACATGCAGAAAATAAAGACGGAACGAATTATTAGGAGGTTGCTGATAACGATGATGATAATAATAATGATTCCTTCACAGTGATTGTTTTGCAGGGGTAGCAAGACAAATTTGGAATCACGATAGCCCGATGGAAATTGTATTAGAGAAAATGTGTGCCTATTTGGTGAATAAGCGCAAGGTAACAAGCAAGTGTCTGATTTGAGTAAGCAAACTACTATCAAATTATGGCATTGATAGTTTTAACGGTACTAAACAATCGATATCTTCGTGATGATCAAATGTTTTAAAAGAAATGATATTTTGCAGCAGCAATGAATATGAAAAGTGACGTGGTCTGTCTGTTGTTGTACAAAGTACAAGCTTGAGCTCGTAAAATTAACTGAAATTGTACATGTAATTTTACTTGTATGGAAGCAAAGATAAATCTGAATAAAAGGGAATGTTTAATGATGATAAAAATGATCATAAGTTATTTTGATATGGCTCTAATCATTTTTGTACAGGCTCAATTCTATGAAGAAAGAGAAAAAGAAAGAAAGCGTGTCATGTCGCCTTGTCCTATCTTTTACCTATTTACATTGTAGAAATCAATGGTTTGTATATTTTTGTAAATAATCGTGATTAAAGTGAAAGATAAAACAAAATGAGACGAGCCATCGTCATGATCATTCAAACAGAGTCGTTATTATCTTCAATTTTATTGAGTTTGTTGAAGGAATGAGTTGTGATGATGCGAACCTGTTTAGCAATTAGGATTTTTCGTAAGATTTGTTTGTGCTCCTTTGGACGGATGTTGTTTTCCTTGATGATGGCAATCAATTACTTTTATTTCTTTTTCAATTGCATTAATCTCATTTTTCCTGAATTGAATAAGGCTTATTTGTCCAAAACAGCGATTACATTTGATGAGCTTTTCTGTTCACATTAACAGATCAAGTTGTACAGGATCCAAAAAGTCATTTCACTATTTATTCATTTTGAATGTTAATCCTCTTTTTCGTCTCCTTAATAGTCACAAAATGGTAACTTTGGGACGCGTTCGACGGGTAATCCTAACGTTAAACATACAATACTGATAAGAGGGCTATAATAAGATCGTTAATGTGTTTCTGGTTGACATTTTTCAGTGATGATTTTAAAAATTAAGATGATGTCTTTCTAATTATTTTGAATATCATAAGGATAAATTTAAACTTAATTGGGTCTCATGTACTTATTTGTATCAATGTAATTAGTTTAGTGAAATTTAATCCTAATAGGATGAAAGTTATTTACAAGCAAATTAAACCAGAATCATAAATTGAAACTCAATGAATTGCAAATGAAATCGAGAGTTGTAAAGGATAGAATTTTAATGATTACCTGTTTTTAAAATCGTTCCATTAAAATTAATTTAATGATTTTGATGATGAAGTGATGTGATAGAAGTTTGTAATGCATCTTCACAGTAAAAAATTGCTCTTTATGCAATAATAAGGACAGGACATTAAAATTTTAAAATGGATCAGTCATCCAATTACAAGAAAATCTTTCCTTATGCAGAGCTTTACAAAAAAGATGACATGTTAAAGGCAAAGAGAGTTTTCAAATTCTAATAAACGGTCTTTCATTGCACATTGACAGATTAATCAAATATCTAACCAAACCTTCAAAAATTGCAGTAGTGTGTGGCTTGTTTATCATCACAGTAATTCACATCAACTGGCAAAATAGATAATATCAGTGTTAGTAAAGGAAGAATACACAAGCAAATTAGCATACATTGAATATATTTTTGCATTAATTCATAAGACAAGGGGGCTCATCAAATGTGAAATTACAATTATTGCATGACGATGATCAATCATTGCATTCAAAGTAATGGTACATGTTCCACCTATGAAAATTGTCATTCAATAAAAAATTAGAGTCCTTTGAAAGTATGCTAATGAAATTCTGTAAAAAGAAGATTCAACAGGCGGTTACAAAACAAAAATGGTTTCTATCTTTTATCTTAATAGCTTGGATGGCGAATTATTTATAGTGTGTAGAGAGTGGATATGAATAGGTGGCAAAACAAAAAATCACATTAGATTTCATTATTCAACTGTCAAGATTAAAATGGAGATGCTAAAAAGATGAAGAGGATGAGAGACGAGGAGGGAGAAAACTGTCACTCCCAGTTAAAATTCCTACTTTCATCTGATTACCTGATTGATGATACTGTCATTGAATTGCAAAAAATTAGCCTCGTCAAAATATGACTACACCACAAATGAATATGATGACTATGCGTTGTTTTGTTGCTGCCTTGTCAAATGTAAATCGAGATTCGTCAGTGTATTATATTGTTTAGGGTTATTGAAGCTTAAAGCACTCTAAGGACCTTTTCTTTTAAATTTATTCGGCCAATAACAAAGTTTGGTTAGCTACAGAGATTCCAGATTACATTTTGCCTCTTGAAAATTTAAGTGTTTGGGAGGTTCTGGCAAAATTTTATTGATGTGATGATGTTCATGTAGTATTTGATAAACGCACCTGATAAACGAGAGAGAGGTCTCTCCAGGTCAGATTTTATTGCTTAACAAAACAGTTGTTTTTTGTCTCCTGCATTCCTCAAACGGTTTTGTGTACATTCCTAATCTGCACTTAACAAAAACGTTTAGTGCAATTTTATAGAGCTTAATGTGGATAACTATTTCTTCTTCAGGTAAAAATCTTTAAAAAATCAGATTTTTTAATATTGCTCATAGAGAGAAACAGTCCTTGACGATATAATGTTCATGGAAAAATTTCACCCTGAAGTGTAATAGAGAAACACACATTAAGACAACATCCTCCTTAATTTTGCACATCTGACTCATTGTCAGGCTGGTGATGATAATAACCGTGATAAGCATTGGCTTCGTCATCTAATCATCATTGCTAGTTTCTTGTTGAAATCCGTAATAATACTCTTGCGGTTGCCTGAAGTGCAAACGTGCCAACAAGTCATGATAGATGCGGAGGAAACAATAACCGTGGGGGATCCATCTCCACTTTAACTTCTTTTTCATTCTGCAATCGGTTTTAAAAACGAAAAAATGTAAACCTTGTCCATATCATCAACCTACCATATCAAATGGAATTTTTTGCTCAAAGCAAAACTTAACCACTTTGAAAATGCCATATTGCTCTTCATTCATAAAATTTTGCTAAAAATAAAAAGCCTTGCTTCCTTTGATGGCATTTTTATGCGAATATCGTGACGATGGATGTAGAACTAGTTGACTTTGTTAATCGATTTAGGTAATATGAATAATGTAATGCATAATATGGCGAGCATGCGCTCATACCTTTACTCCGGGGTGAACTCATCGCTCTGATATCATATTTCAGAATAAAACATAAAGTGCCAAGCTTAAAGTATATCAAATGCAACTTTTAAACTAAACCAAAGCTACGTGACTCAAACTTTCTGCACTTTCTGTTTTTACAAGGAATTTATTTAACAATTTAAGATATTTTTTGTTTCCAACAACGTTATTAAATATTGAATTTACTGCTTACTTTACAATGTCGCAGTTGTTCAACTTCAATTTTTTACTTTTAAAGTCCATATTATAAATTTACAAGACATCTCAGCATGCATCCTTTGTCAAAGGGAAGGAATAGACAAAGAGAAAGGTCAAAGGGGAAGCGATAATGTGAAGAACAAGAGTCACGACTTTTGATCGATTTCATATTTTCTCATATAACTTTTTACCTGCATTTCTAAAGGCGTTTGTTTTTTGTGCTAAATATGCAACATAGTTTATTAGCCCACCAACATTCTCTCATTGCATTTTTTCAGATTTTTAACATTGTTTTTATTGATGCTTATTACAAATTCATACACCAATACATTAAAATGCTAAAAGATTATATCATGCCTTGGCCAGATATATAATTTTTGAGTAAACGAAAGGAAAACTTCTTAAAAAGCAGATAGCATCATTCTTTAAAATTTAAAAATGTTCTATGTGTAATTGTTCAAATATGTTACAGTAAACCTATTTTAATAATTTATTGACAAACATCTGTAAAATTATCATTGCAAGCAAATAAAAGATAATTAAAAATGATCAGGAATAACGGTGAATGAGGGGTCTTAAGAGAATTCGGACAGAAAGGAAAGGCTTGACCTATGATTACGATGATGCAAATATCATACGTGTGCAGATACTTAACATAATTTTGTCTGAGTCCCAATCTTCATTATCCATTCTGAGCGGTGTGTCTGCAACATGAGTTTTTAGTTTTTGAAGTGATATGTAATGGCCTGCAAGCACTTTTTCAATTGTTGTTGGTTTTATGACAATGAATAAGATTTAGCCTTAGTGACTTTTCATACTGGGCTTAATGGGTTGTTCGCAAGATGAGCAAGAGCTGATATTTATTATTTACTCATGCCATGTTAGATTACTTCATGATCGAATATATTTTCCAAAGTGATGACTGTGTGTGCGGTACAAATCACATCAAAAATTCATGTTAACTTTTTAATGTGCTTTTTGTACTGAATAACGAATTTTTTCCTTTTTTGTAAGTTTTATACCTCCTTCTTTACTCATTCTTTCACACTATTCTGCTACTCTAACGACTAAACTTTCAAAATTTCTTCTGCCTTTTATATAAATGGTGAAGATAAAGAGGGTGACGATGAGAATGGGGATGATGCAAATGAGAATTTTGCTGTTCATTGGAAAAAGGTACTTATAAAAAACATTAGTGATAATTATTAATTGAGGACTTGATTTCAGGTTTTATGACTAACAAAGGTATACATTTTTAAGTACACCAAGAAAATGAGCAATTCTTTGTAAAAAAGAGAACAAAATTATCATGCAAAAAACGTTTAAAGATGGTAATAAAATTTTAAAGAAAAATAAGTTTTTGGGGAAAAAATCAGAAAAGTGAACAATGCTGATTTGACCATTGTCCTTTTTACACTTTATGTTGAAGAGTTTGGATGACTCCTTTAAAATATGCAAATGGTTTTGCAGTGTTGGCGGTTGACCCGAGGCATATATACGCAGCAATATAATGTAAATGTAACGAAAACAATAGACCTAACTACTAATTGTTTTGTCCATTTTTTACCTAAAAGTTAGAGATTTGTCTATAACTAACCAGTATATTCTCACCATCAACAATCTATGTTACCTCACCAAGAAATTTTTAAAAATGTCTTTTTTTGTGAAAATTACAGTATAATACGACAAAGGCGATATATTATTGCTCGTAAAATTTGTCACAAATAACAATACTTCAGTGGGGGTTATCTACGACTTCCAAATTTATGATGACTGAAGCTATAAAATTTGTATAACTGCAAAATCATTTGTTAAAATTGTATTTTGAGATTTC
>JAANSO010001414.1:0-17218 GCA_036507315.1 Lepidocyrtus fimetarius | reverse complement strand
AATCGTTTGTGGCAACCCTAATCATCTTTAATGTTTAACCTTGAGTGTTTCTCTACAAAATACTTGGCAAAAAAGGTAAAATTGTACAAAAAAATGGGAAAGGGACCAAAAAGATAAAGCATGAAAAACAAAGACAAGGTAAAGTGCATTAACAAAAAAGGAAACGAACTGTACAACTTCCCTTAGCTTCCATTTTCCCTTCCGTTTTCTTTCTTTTTGATTCAAAAGACATCTTCTTCAAGAATGGCTTCCCATTTTTCTTTAAAACGCAAACCATGCATAGGGATCCACCTATTTTGATGTTCCAATACAGTGTGGGGCATTCCTGAAGTCGTGAATTGCGAAAAAGGGGCTTCTGTAATGATCGTAACATAACTATAAAAATAAAAATCGTCTCCTTTTTTACAATTCTTTCTTTCTATCCCTTTTAAATTTTGTTTTTCTCGTTTGTTCCTTCCCCCATTTTTCTGGTATGTAGCTCCATTCCATTCAGTAGCAAAAAAGACAGAACTTTACTAAATTGCACGAACTTTTTATACAAGGCTTTCCTTCATACTTGTCTGCTTATAGTGGGTAAACAAAAGAAGCCGGTATGAATTTTCTCTTTTAAAAAATGTGAAAGCTTTTTGGACAAAAGAAAAGGGAGAAAACATCTATGCTAAGAGTTATCATTCCATTCATTCATTATTGTTGTAGCGTTATTGTTGTTGTCCAGCCTATTTCCTTCCAATTCTTTAAGAACTTTCTTTTAATAATGTACTAAATGTGATGTAAAATGCGAATGAAAAGTGTGGAATTACGTTTCCTCTTGTAAGTTAAAACGATGCGATGGTTTTGGCTATCACATAATGCGCATTATACGCCTATTCTCTTTTATCTATCAGCTTAGCTTTTTTCCCCTTTGTTATTTGTTCGACAATCTCAAAAGCTATGATCATCACAGTGATCATTCCGGTGGACATCAAAACAGAATGGAAAGTATTTTGTATTTACTTTATTATTATTGTGAGTTCAAAATGAGTGTTTATCCGGCTCATAAGAGTTTTACGGTGATGAACTGACTTTTGTATGAAAGTGGAAAAAAACTTACTCTGGCATTTTATGAAATTAAATTAGGAAAGAGAGGAATTAGTAGTTTAATATTGTGTGCTTGTACATGTGTGGGTAGTAAGTAATTGCAAACCGGATTTTAAAAACTTTTTTATCTAATTCAACTCTTCTTTCTTTCCCTTCTGGATTGAAATGAAATTAAACTTTTCTGATATAAAACACGTATGATTCGAACTTTGTACTTTAAAGTTATCCTTTTCCACTTGTATTATGTTTAAATGAAAGTTCTTTTGTAAAGTATTTCATAATTTGATATGAAAGAAACATCAAAGCCATTTCAAATGATTTTATTCGATCAAATTCACCTTTTGCTTTGTTACTGTAAAATGATTTCATGATAAATTGAAAAAATATGACAAACAAAAAGTTCTATCATTTTATAAATTTTTATTTCATTTTCACTTTTTGCAGTAGTCTTACATTCATAGATATACAGGATTAATTTGCTTATCAAGTAAAAATAATAATAATTAAAAAGTTTACAATAATCATAAGTTTAGCACGAATAATGATTCAAATTAGAAGATACCAAAGTTCAACTGTCCTAATTAGCGGAGAATATAATACCAACCATATAGAAATATGAGCAGAAATTGAGAAAGAGTATTAAATATGAAAACTAAAATTAGGACATATTTTAAATTTCTCCCACTCACTTGCAAACCAAAACTGAATCCATGAATTTAAGTTTGTCATAAAATTGTGTAAGAAATATATTTTATGTGAAATCTCTCGTTTTCATATCATCTACTAACTATTTACCAGTTTAGCTTTTATCTTAACATTGCTTAATCATTTAAAAAATCCTTTTTGTTGGTTTTTGACATTCGTATCATTTACCATGTTGAAAGGAAATTTATTGAGTTGAGTGCTTCAAATCCTGAAATCATAAGATTTCATTGCTTTTTGTAATTTAAAAGAAACAGTTTTAGATAATTAACAAATCAAAAGTTATTTGAAAGATTTATCAACCTTCATTGTTTTAGAATGTATGCACTATATGGTTGTGTGTGGACAGACAAAGTTATATTTCACCGTGTATCATCAATATCAATCATTCAAGTAATAACTAGAAATTACTGTCTCATAATATGGACTCTACATGACTTGTGTAATAGTTCTACTTGAGTGTTTCATACATAAATCATTCTTTCCGAAATTGCTTAATTAATTCCTTATAGGTTCAAAATGAACAAACTGTTAAATGCAATAACAATATTGTTGTGTACTTATAATTGATTTTATTCTATATTATTTATTAGACAGAAATATTTTGCAATATTCATAATTTAGTTGAAAAATTATTAAAACCTTTTTTGGTAGAAAGATTTTCTCCGCATAATCAATAAAAACTTTTTTAGAATTGTACCAATCCGTTTACCTATTTTTTGTAAATATATTTACAAGAAAAATTATCAATCACTATTTTTAAAAGTTTTTTTTTACAATTTGGGTGGAATCGGGGTCGACTTTTTATGCACCTTAAAATGTTTCCTTAATAATAAAAAAGTTATCAAAATAATAAAAACAGTGGAATTTAGTATCGCCATAAGTTTTGCACATGAATAGCTCCAATCAATCATCATCATTTGACCATCTAACTTACTTCCAATGGTTTGAAACCTCCTAATCTCAATTATTACATATTTGCACGGAATATCAAGCAAAAAATTTATCAATTACATCTCTGCTTATGCCATATGGACCTGTCCAAAATCTTTCAGAAGACAATTCAACCCACATTGGAGACCTCTGCATGATGACAGCTATTCGGGACAATAATATTCTTCTATGCATGAAAGAAAACTTTTGCAAAGATAACGTGGATAGTGATGATGATTAAAAGATATTCGTAAGAAGAAATCCTAATTTTACTTTCCGTTACACGTCATTTTCCTATTTTTTGCGGTGGGCAAAAATTGGAAGCCTTGTTTACTTGGTTTTCTCTTTTTACCCTGCACAAAACAGCAGCATTTTTAGACCTAGAAGAGGAAAAATAATGAATAGTTTTTGTATCGGAGAGAGTGGAGCACGAAACAGAAAAGTTTTTTATCCTCGATAGAATAAAAGGATGACATGACAGGAGCGAAAGAGAGTTGTTCTTATGAATTTTTATGTAACTGAATGAAACAGTTTCTCTGGAGCCTATATCGTTGGTTTAGCTTTTGTAGTAGCAGAAGTAATAA
Source organism: Lepidocyrtus fimetarius (assembly GCA_036507315.1). Lineage (NCBI taxonomy): Eukaryota > Metazoa > Arthropoda > Collembola > Entomobryomorpha > Entomobryidae > Lepidocyrtus > Lepidocyrtus fimetarius. The sequence continues at coordinate 13,922 of JAANSO010001414.1, read as the reverse complement.
TAATAAGTTTGGTTAGAAAGTAAAATAGGACATAGCTAGAGCTACATAACATGTTTATGTGTGTTTATATTTATATCTCACTGAAAGCAAATCCAATCCATTTTTTCTCCTTCTTCTCTTCTCATCCTATCATCTATCTTCTTTCTGATTGGAATTGCGACAGAAATATACATTTTTCTCTTTTTTCCTTATCCATTTCTTCTTTTCTGTTCGCTACTCAATTTTTACGAATTCATATCATGACTAAAAGTTTTGGAGCTCATGTGAGAGAAAGTGTAAGCAAGATCCTTATATAAAATGAGAATAGACTTGGTTTTTATACTTGTATTGTTGTGCAGATTTAACCTATAGATGGATACATGTATAGTTTTTTGACGACGACGATGATGTTGATGGCGTCAAAGCTGTTGTGTTAGTTTTGTTGCTAAATTTTTCTGCTCTTCTACTCTAAAGCTGTTGTAACTTATCTCCATTCAATACCGTTCCTTATGCTCTGGCGTTCCAGTGCCAGAAGCTTCAGAATCCGTGGAGTCTCCTCCATCATCCAAATTCAATATATCACCTCCACCGCCAGTCTCCCCTTCATCTGCCAAACTCTGTTTGAGATCCTCCGACTGCTCCTTCCTCACTTGCCAGTAGAACCAACTGCGGAAGAAAAAAGAAAACAAAGTATAATTTTCATTCACGTTTCGTTTACAAAGACAAAAAGGTTTTCATGATCGCTATAGTTCATCACTTTCTCTCTCTTTACAAAAAACTAAAAACAATTTTTTCTCCTTTTTCCTTCTCATCTTTCCTCTTTTTTGGAGGATAAAAGGAAGTGGAGAGGTGAAAGGAGGCTCCGTTTCCAATAAAATTCATATTGACTTGGGGCAACCAAGCCTAACCTATTTATAACCAGTGACTTTGTCTCTTTCTCTTCCCTCTGCATAACTTCCTGCATTGTACAATTCAGATAAACAAATAATTTTGGTATGCTCTTACTTTCTCTCATTTCACAAAGGAACACACACACACAAGGAAAGGACTATATATTACACAATGGATGGTGGTGGAGGTGGAGGAGCATGTACAGTGACGACGACACGACACATTCCAAAACTTCCTTTGATATTTAACCTTACTTTGTCTTCCTATTACTTCTTCCCTTGCTCTCTTTCTCTTCCTTCTGGCTCCCTCATGGGATTAATCTACACAAGAGTGCACACGTCACTTCATGTTAACCCCTGCTTAATACCTACATAGTTTACAAAATGCTTTCCCTCTCTTCTTCCATTCTCTCTTTCCCACTTTGCTACTTGTGCTTTTCATTTACCTTTTAGAAAATTTTAGAATGCAAATGTGTGTGCAAGCAGTAATTATAATAATTATTATTAATCGGTAAAGACTCTGCTTTTCAAAATCGTTTTTCACAAAACCTGTCGTCGGTGGCTCGACCACCAACCCACTTTGTTACTTTCTCCACTTCCTGTTTCTGCATATGCCTAAGTAAAAGCACAAACGACAAGTTCAACAGCAGAAATGTGCCATTTTGGGAAGAAACGTGAATAGGAAAATGTTTCCTACTACTTCTCACCACATTACTATACAATCATTCATCACCATCTTCATCCTCATTTACCAATAACTAACTCCCACTTTAAGTTTGTTCCTTTCTGCTCTTTTCTTCTTCATTCTCTATTCCACTCGCCTCTCATTTCATTTCTGTTTGATTACTTTTAAGCACTCTCTCCGATTTAGTCAAGTGTAGCTTTTCAGAAATGAAAAAGTTTTTAAACCTTTTTTCTGGTTTTATTTTGTGGAGTGTTCCTGTGAAAGTTAGACCAGCTTCAGTTGCTAGTTGCAATCGTATAATGATTGCTAATCCTTCAATATATGTTTGCTCTCTAAAATATCGAGCAGTAAATGTAAATCTTTTGCTCGTATAGCAAAAACCCGATTCCAATCTCGCATTAAATGTAAATCTTGCAGAGGTGAACAAAATATATGAGCAGTTGACAACCACAATATTTTTTAGAAAGATACTTCCAACAAAAAGTTTTTTTACGTAATGGCACTTCTTGTTCAATTAATTGAAAATTTATCAACTCGCTAACTATCAAGAGTTGTTTAAATTTCACAATACAAAAGATTTTCAGTCTAAATATATTCCAGTGTATTATGCAATAGGGTGGGCTCATTCTAAAATAAATCATGTCTGGAACAAGCCTTTCTGTAAACTATATTTACGTCTTTTACAACGAGGAAAAGCCTTTCCTAATCTAAAATAAATGAGGAGCTTATTTTTTGCACAATAAATTATTTACGACACAAACTATAATCTATCATCACATCATCCTTTTCAAAAACTTTTTTCCGTTTCATGTTTTCGTCAACATCAGCATTTATCCTTCACCTTATATCAAATAGATTGTGCGTTGTTGCTGATCAAATAAGTTTTGATGGTTTATTTCCTCTCTTCTCAAGAATAACAACAAAACAATAATGGCAACAACAAAGCAGGAAACTTTTGTTTAGTAAATCTCTTTTATTCTCTGATGATTTAATTTAGAAAGGGGATAAAATACATTTTTCCTCTCATTTATTACTTTCCTTCTACTTTCTCTGGAATATGAGAAAGTTTTGGTGTTTTTTATTCCCAAACACTTTTTTCTAATTTCCTATTCTCTCCCCTTTTCCATACAATTGTTCACCCAAAACAGGATACAAATTAAGAATGCATTAAGTACGCGCATACATTTCTACAACCACATGTATATGTGCGAGTCTGTTTTATTCAAGCTTTGGGTACTTCATTCTTTCCATATTTGTGAGGATAATGCTTTAAAAAACCATAATAATAAATGCATTACATCATCTTTCTTCTTGGATTTCATCATCGTTTTCTCATATGCCTTGACATGACATGACACAAAAAGGAGAAAAACATTTTCTCTTCAAACTTTATTCTCCTTGAAAATCTGAACGATAACGACTAGTGCATACCAACACGAGAAAAACAAGAAAAGAGGATGTGGAAATGGAAAGTTGCTGACAGAGACACGTTTTTGTTAGTTTTTCCTACAAAAACTACTTTTTTTCTATAGAAAAGTGTTCTTTGCGAAGGAATGAAAACATTCTTTTTTCTCTTTCTTCCACTTCCTGTACTTTCACAAGTTTATCCAAATAAGAGTAAAAATCCTACTTATGCACTAGAACGAAAAGTTCAAAAATATGGAGGGAAATTGCGGTGGTTGGTGACAACGACAACAGATTCCAGAATGTAGGATAAGAAGATAAAAGCGATTTTTTACGTAAATTCCGAGAATTTGCGAGGCTACAATTGAAAAGACTTTTAGAAAGCTTCTTACTAGAAACTACGTAACTAATGTTATGCTGCATCAGAATTAAAATCCTTTTTGTGTACCTTCTAGTAATTATATTCCACAGAGAGTAAAATTAGTTTAGAAATCTTGGGCTACCTCATTTATCTAATTAATTCACATGAAAATTAAATCTTGTGGTTTGATATATAAAAGGTGGTAAAAATAACCTTGGTTCTATTTAGTACATATGTAGTCACGGCCTTTGTTCAAAAGTTTAACCCAATTTGCAAAGAAATAGGATTTCGATTTGAAGAATTCACGCGTGGGTGTTGTAGTAGGGCTGGGTGATGCTGCTTTAATATTTGTTAGATAAAACTTGATTCACATTCAAATAAGTAAATTCAAATGAAATGGAGTATGTTTAGGAGTTCTGTGAATATAAGGTTCGATAAAAGTTTTCACAAACAAGTTGAAAAGAAAAGAGAAAGTTTGAAAGTCAATTCAATGAGAATAAATTATGCGTAGAATAATAATTTCGTGAGAATGTTTTCCATTTCATTGTCCCACACATGTTTCATAAGACGAAAGAAAACTGCAAAACTACATTCCACTCTAGTGCTGTCTATTCATATTGGTGTGAAAGAAAGAGCAGTCACGTCACCAGATTATTGTCGTCGTCATAACCGGGATTCCCTACAATGGTTATTACGGTGATAATGATAAAAATAATAAAAGGGAAACACACACAATATATATAGATAAGTATTTGCATCATTTTTGCAATCAAAAATTTAATATTATGCTGCTTTGTACGTTGTTGCCTACGTCCTACAAAACTTGATTTTCAGCGTTGAATGTTAATTACTTTTGTGTTATGATGGCAAGAAACGAGGATATTGTAAGTCAATTTTTTAAACTAGAATTGAAAATTGTATTTTTAAAAGCTTATTCCTACATATTTTTCTACAAGGTTCCGTTTTTCCATAATCGTTGTATCATAACCCTTTCCAGCTCCAACGCACACAAGCCAGAAACTGACATTTTAATAAACTGGAAAAGATTTAATGGAGAAAAGGCTTCATTTTCGCTATGTTTTCTTTTCTTTTAACGTTTTGGCTCACACATTCATTTTTCTACTAATTTGCTTCGACCACAAAAGTCCCTCCACATCATTTCCCTTCATTGTCCTCGTCTTTCCTATTCTTATCCATTTTATATTGTAATTTCTCAACAAAAGTGAGCCAATTTAAATGGAAAATGAGTGAATGTAGTGGAGGTTGTAAGGACTAGGAATTTTCTAAACGAGTAAGAGGTTTTCCTTCATAACCATTTATACCCATCCCTACCTCAAATGTTTCGTATGTTATTGTAGTGACTATGAAACCACCACCAGACTTTTTAAAAGAAAATATGGAACAAAAAACAATCGCTTTACAAATGCTAAAATCTTCTTTATTTTCAAAAAAGTCGCAATGCAGCAGCATACCTCCATCATATAATGTTATCATTGTTATAAAATATTTAAATCAGTCTCGAAAACAAAGTTTGTGCAAAATTGGATAAGGCAAATACCACCTTTTTATTATCCCACATAGTAGTAATAATCTATATTTGTGGAGAACGTGTAGTAGGTAGGTGAAAATGATGTAGCCTTGCTGAATAATGCATTTCCATACTTTTTCCTTTACTCATTCTATTTGTTTCAAAAATGAAAAAGCTCTTTTCTATTCCTAAACGTCTCGCATTATTATAATCTGTTTTAGGATATATATGTAAACCCAGAGCATAATATAACGCTACATGTGCTCTTGGAAATAATTTGCAAACTTTTGCGTCACTACCAAGAAGAGCCACATAAATGGAACTGGGGCTTTTTAAAAATTTTTCCATTTACCTTCATTTATTCTCATAAAGTGTGTTTTTCTGACTCACTTTAGTACATGCATTGTATTTGATTAAACCTTGTGTGATTATTCTCCACAGAAGCGAGAGCTTTTTTAAAAAAGAAGGATTCAGACCCTTCTTATTCCTTGGGTTTTCTTTCTATAAGAAAGGGAGCAAAAATAAAAGGAAAAATAGAATCTTGCAAGTAAAACATGATGATGATCATCATTGCCCTCTTCCTCATACAGCGAACGTGATGAGTTGTAATAAAATTTTACTGGGAAGTGTTTTCTTTCTCCAAAAACGAAGAACCGTGAAAGGAAGACGTGGAAAAAAGTACTTTTGCTTTTCTTCCACGGACATGATATGATTTCATCTACCCCGGAGTTCTTGATTTAACTTTCCTTTTTGCTTACCTATTTTTCTATCTATTCTTTTGCTCACTCTCGAAGAAAGGAGATGGAGAAGATGAGGAAAAGGAAAATGAGATGATAATAAAAAATATTGCTTTCCCACTTTACTTTCTTCACTCGTGGAAGGAAAATTTGGTCAAAGTCATAATAAAAGCGGGAAAAGGCTACGAAGGGAGAAGAAAATTACGTGACGTGAGGTGAAGAAAGGACGAGACTCTATGAGCCTTCTTGCTAAATGAATGAGTTGAGTCTCCTCTCTCTGAGAAAATAGTAGAATCGTGCTGTTGATGAAAGTTATATCGAAAAAAATGCTGTAATAATAAAAAAATAGGAAGACACAGTTTGAGCAGACACACTGCTTAAAAGTGTACTTACGCAAATATGAGGAGGACGGGGACGGTGATGGCAGCGGAGACCAAGAAAAAGGCACCCGGGAACGAGGTGAGCGTCATCCCTATCACGTTCAGCTTGACTTTTTCTTGTTTAAGGGAAAAGTAAAAAAAATATTCGCTTTGTTACAGCGATGCCTTTTCTTATGCAATAGCACTGAAAAAGCGAAGAATAATAATTTCTTCTTTATTGAAGATTGACTTCTTGCAAAAATATGAGATGACGAGGATAGAATGAAGTTTCGTGTAATAAAAGATTCTTTTATGATCTCCTTTCAAAAAGGCGCCCGAGCACTATAAAACTCCAAAGTTTGTCCAGCTTCCAACAGTTCAGTTGATCCAGGCGAGAGAGCTGAAGTGAAAGAGAGCTCTTCTTAAAAATTAATCAGCTATGAAAATGGAGAGAACGATGTGGATGTGGAACTATTAAAAACTTGCTATAAAACTTGACAACGTGCAATTAATCTTGTTTCGAAATTGGAGTAAAATTGGTTGTACGTAGATAAGAAAACTGATGTTGTTGATGATGATGGATGAAGGTTTTTGGCTTGTTATAAATTTACGATCCTGGTTGGTTTTTTCTTCTTATTTATATTTTACCCGAGTGTCATTGACTTTCCTGTCTACCTCTCACTTGATTAAAAAATGAGTTTCAGGGAAAAGTAGACGATTTAATGAGAAAGTTGAAGGAATTAAGATCCAGAGTTTTCCTTGTTGATTTAATTTTCTGTTCGTCTTCTCAGCTTGCTCATAAAATAGAGATTTATTTTCTTCTCTCTTTCTTTCCACTCTTTAAAGTATTTTTGTCCAGAGGAATCCCTCCTGTCAGAATGAATTCTTGAGAATTAAAAAGTTTTCTTCGCAATATGGCTTATTGCTGAAAAAGGATGAAAATTGGAAAATGCAGTCGAGTCTCAAACTTTATTTGCACTCTCTTTTCTATGTCTTTCCCAGGAAAGTTTTTCTCTTGCAAGTTCTTTCTTTTGACGTAAGCGAAATAGAACTTGAGAAAGGATTCTGAGAGAAAACTGGTCAAAATATATAAGGTTTCACTTTTTCATAGCACCGGTCCAGATTCAGAGATCCTTTTTAATAAATCCACACTGCTCCTGGCAAGTCCGCTTTTGGAACAAGTATCCTTTAGAAAATCTCTCTTTTTGAGTGAGTGAAAGAGATATAAGAAAGGAACGTTTGCTCAAAGACGTACAACAAAATTTAACGGTTTTCAACTTGACTTTGACTTGACTTGATAGAATGAAAAAAGGTTTTGTTCCGTGAAAAAGAAGCCAAAAAATTTAACTTCACTTGCTACAATGGAATAGTAGCTTAAAGTGGAAAAATGTCAAGGATTTATTTGAACTTTGCAGTTTATTCTTCTTTTCTCCTTCGCAAAAAGTTTTCTTTTTTACAGATTTACTTCTTCAAAAACTATGTTTATGACGAGTTCTTTCCTGTGTCGAGGATCAGCATAAATATTTATTTTCCTGTCGTTTTTTAGCAAGGACGATGATGACAAAAGTAAATTCGAAAAAAATGTCAATAAAATCTCTTTTTATGGACTAGATCAATCCTTTCGGTTTTTTCTTCAGGGTAAATATCGTATAAAAATCAAATCGATTTTGTGCATGTTCCGAGAAAAAGAAGCCAAAAAATTTAACTTCACTTGCTACAATGGAATAGTAGCTTAAAGTGGAAAAATGTCAAGGATTTATTTGAACTTTGCAGTTTATTCTTCCTTTCTCCTTCGCAAAAGTTTTCTCTTTTAGATTTACTCCTTCAAAAACTATGTTTATGACGAGTTCTTTCCTGTGTTGAGGATCAACATAAATATTTATTTTCCTGTCGTTTTTTTAGCAAGGACGATGATGACAAGAGTAAATTTGAAAAAAATGTCAATAAAATCTCTTTTTATGGACTAGATCAATCCTTTCGGTTTTTTCTTCAGGGTAAATATCGTATAAAAATCAAATCGATTTTGTGCAGAGAGCTCTCCTCCAAAAAATTAGATTAAGTATTGATCGAAACCCTTATTAAATGGACTCCTCCAATTTCCTTTTTTGTGTTGGAATGATGACAGCTGAGTCCTATCAGCTGTTACACTGCAGTAAAAAATTCCTTAAGTGGAAGAACGTATGGCGTTTTGTACAGGATGGCTCAAGGCGTTGGTGATGGCGAATAAAATCCAATTTTATTTAGTAACGCTCCCAGCGTTTTCCAATAAAAAGAAAATTTGAGCACAAAAAACTAGCACAGTAAATCGAAGATGTGAAAGAGAATAACTTTTTGAGAATCGAGCAAAAAAGCTTTTACTGCTTTCTCCAGACGATGAGATGTTGACAATTCCGATGATAAAATGAAAGCTGCTGTTGCAGATGATGATCAACAATGAACTGGCGTTTGCTAAGGAAAAACGGAAACAAAAATGTATTTTTTATAAATACTCCACAAACCTTATTCCATTCTGGACAATGAAAGAGAAAGTTGATTTTTATTTGTTCAGTAAAAGCAGAGTAACAGCACAATTCAATCAGTAGAAATAGACCCAGAAGGACAAATACAGTATAAAAAAGGAGCTTTTGTGAAAGATCACACAATGAAAATGACCTGAGCTTGACCAGAGAAAGGGAATGGGGGAGAGAAAGAAAAGGGAAAAATAGTCAGTCAAACCGGCTTTAATAACGTGACGGGGAAAAGTGCTGCGTTTGCAGTTTCCCTACAAAAAAACTAAAAAGATGAAGGATATTGCAAAAGATAAAAACGAAAAGTAGATTCCTTCGTGTTTGCTGATGTGTTAGTCTTTTGGATAAAAAGGGATAAAATGAAAGCAAAAAATAAAGCGGATTCATTTTTTTTGGAAAATGTGTTGGTTATGTGGATTAGGTCTCTCTGGATTTATTATTATTATTATGTTTTAGTTTTGCTCTAGTTATTATTACTATTTGGTAATATCGCTAGTAGATTTCGGACTAAAGGATGGATTTTTTTGTTGTTGGAAGTGGGAATGAGGGGGATGATGATGTGGTGTGGTTGACTACTGACATTACCTTATTCCTTGTTGAGGCTGACGTTGGTTTGACTCGTGGTAAAAATGCTTTTAGCACAAACACACAGAGAAAGATCAAAAATGAGAGAATTTAGAACAGAGTTTGAGAGAGATGTAGTCGGAGAGGAAGTTGACTCCGTAGTGACTTAAAATGCTGGCTGTTTGGCCTACACTATATCTCAATCAGAGACGGATGGAAAGGAAAATGGGGAAAAAGAAAGGCTGTGATGCTGCATCAAATCATCACGGCATGGTTGGTCTTCGCTATTCCATGGCATCACCTCATATCCCACAACAACGCACATGAGAGAGAAAAGAAGGAAAAGGGGGAAGGAGAGATGAAGAAAAAATATATTCTCTGTATAAAACGGAGCCCTTTCTATAGCACACGTGAATACAGGGTAATATCATGTAAGCAAAAAAAGATTTCACGTATAACTTGCTGTATGAAAAGAAGATTCAGTTTCTTTAGCAGTGTCCTTTATGCCATGATATAGTCTCTCTTCTTTCAACTCTGGATTCACAATTTCAGAATACGAACATGCTTAAGTGAGAGAAAGCAAAAAAGTTTCTTGCCTGTTTCAGCAAGAGCAGCAGTAAAAGCAGCGGGTTTTGGGTTTTGGTTGATGGTATGACACGTATACAAAAAAGGAGTGGGAGTTGTGTTGAAGCAGAAGAAAAAGAGAAAAGAGGAGAATCCCAAAGAATCCTTTTAAATCAGCAGCAGTAGCAGCATGAAAAGAAAATTGTGTAAAGTATATTTTAGAATGTAAACCGTATCCCTGCGAGTATGTACCTAAATGGGTACAAAGTTTTAAAAGTAAGATCACATTTTAATAAAAAATATATATACATGGGTATACGTAGATGAGTATGTATTACGTAAGGCTAACAAGATTCATGATATGAATAAGAACCTTTTTGTGCATTTTCAGAACGGGGAAAAAGGGAAAGCTCAAATGCTCCTCTATAGAAAAACAGAACACCAGCCGCAATAGTAGTAGCAGCATCCAACTTATACTACATCAGTTGCATCATCTCTTTTTATAATTGTTGTAAAAAGAGGAAATGGAAGAAAGTATACAATGCAAGCAAACCGCACACAACAAAACATAAAGCGCAGCGTTTGTAGTTTTCATTTTTTTAAAACTTGCATAGAAAAATATGAAAGAAGAATGAAAAGGAGGAAAAAAGAAGAATAAATTCTGGCTTGCTCGGTTTTGTCATGGTATGATGGTAGTGAGAGTGTGTGTTAGTAAAGTATTACTACTAAAATTTAGGCTCTTCTGAAAACTTTAGAACTCTGCTAAAGTCACTTTCTTCTTTTATCCTTTTAGCATGTACAGCAGTTTACTTGTTCTTATGCCCCATTTAAGTACAAGGCTTACTTTTTCTCTGTGTCTTCCATTCTCTAATGCTCTGGGTTGACTTGGCAAGCCAACAACAAAAGTGAAGATGCTCATATAAGCTTTTTAGTAGTTTAGTGGTAGGAAAAAGTTTGCTTGGCTTGGTTTTCTCCCTTCTTCTATCTCTTTTTCTTCGCTTTCCATCCAAACGTCTCATCATTACAGGCCGGATGATGATGACGATGACGACGACGACAATGATTACAACCGGGGAGAACGTTACGGGACCGACTCTGCTTCTTTTGTTGTGAATGTTACTGCTACTGCATTACTTATTCTCTTGTTCGAAAAGATAACCTCTTGGCTGCTGATATGTTAGTGTTCCCTATTCTTATTATTTTCTTCCTTTATATGGATTTCCAATAGGAAATCTAATCTAAAAGTATGTTTGACTCTCTTTTTTGTTTGAGGCAGGTTTGAAATCGTGGCCCTATAATGCCCAACAACCATCATTATTATTATTGCCGCTGTTTCTTTGTGCCTGTGGGGAGAAGAGAGAGATAGCAGGAGCTACTTTACTATTTTCCTTTCATGATCATTATAATGACGATTCCAAGAAAAGGCTAAGATACAACGATAAGGTCATATATAAACATTTGACAATATTACAGTGCTATTTTGTAAATTTTTGTGTTCCCTGCTAATTTCTTTTGGTCTTTTTGGTTTCCCTTTTGTCTATATATATGTCAGGAGTGTCTCCAGTTTTGCTTCTAATATTTATTTTACTTTGGAGTTGTTTTGCGGCTTGATTGTCTTTTTTGTTATCTTAGACAGGATTACCTTCGCAAACCAGCTAAAGCTTTTTGCTAAAGAGGCGCCATTACAAAAGAAATGTTTTTGCAAGACTTTTGTACTTTATTAGTAGTAATGGCTTTTTTCAATTTCATGTTGTTCGTTTTTTCTACCAATTTTACTTGAATTTGCTCTTTTTTTAACCCAACAAGGTCTTGAAAGCAGGCAAGCACATAACCATGACGTTGGAAATAGAAAGTGGCAAGGGCAAGACAAAAGCCAAACCATTGTAACATTGTATCGGGTCATATTATCGTATCGTTATTTCTCTATCTCACTCTTGTTCTGTAGACACTTGATCCAAACGACTGACTATTATAACCATGAGAGGAGAAAATCGAGTATAAAATAGAAGAAATTCAGGAAAGTTTCAACTTTGGAAGATAAAGAAGATGATGTGGATATTAAGCAAACACTATAACCATAAAATACATTGTCACCATGTAGGGACAACTGAGCATAATAACAATGGCAATAAAGCATGATTGTATATCGCCTTCCTGCTCCAGCTTCAACCCCACTCGATCATTATGATATGGTGAGGATGATGATGACGAGCACAAAATTCAAAAGAAAGAGAATCAATACTACTGTAAAAAGAGAAAAGTGGGAGACGAAGAGGGTTCATCTTTTACGATATGATGACAAGATGATGGTGATTGCTTCATGGGAAAATATGAAAATGTTTTCAAGGTTGGATTCATGCTCGGTTACATTTTTCTGAGACTATGCTGACTGATAATGATGATTATGTTTCCTTTTCTCTGATGTTTCCTTTTGCTCTTACCATCTAATCATCCTCATCATCATTATATCATCGGTTAACGATGAACACGAGCTCCCCACATAGCACCACAACAGAAGCAAAGTAAGTTTTTTTTGCTGTAAAAGCAGAAAACCAGAAAAGGGAAATATATGCTTTATGTCAAAGACGATTATAATCAAAGGGAGGTGATGATGCTGCTGCGGATGATGATTAAAAGATGGAGGGTGATCAAGTGGAGGACACAACTTTGTTTGGTACTACTGGAGCCTTTCACGATGATGATGTTCCGTTTAGTCAATCTTTTAAACCAAATCTGTGTCTTTTAGTGCCGCCGATGGAATAAAACCTTGCAATTTTTAACCAGAAAGGCTACAACAGAAACAAGAATTTAATTTAGTATGTGAAAAAATCTTTTGTGAAGTTTTCCTTTTTATTATCTTTCAACTCGCACTTTGTCTCCTAATTTCCCACTTTTCAAGTTTCAAGGAATGGTTGCGTTATTAAAAATATATTATCGAAACAAAGCAAGCAGTGTTGATATTGGTTTTGGTATAAAAAATTAGTTGGTTGGTGTAAAAGTGCGATAAAGATGATGTGAGTCGAGGGAAACCGTGTGTGTTATGATCACAATCATAGCCCTCGCGTCGTCATCATCAAAACTTTTTCTTACTTTTTTCACTCTCCTCTCAAAATTATATATTTTTTTTTGTATAATGAAAGAAATGTTAGTGCGAAAAAGTTTTTTTCTGTGTGTGTCTGTGTAAGTCTCAGACTAATTTTTCTTTCTAAAGACAGAGAAAGGTTTTTCTACTTTCCCTTACTTTTCTTCTCCTTCATATTTTCTTTCATCTTTTATCATTTTCCTTGAGAGACAGAGTAAATGGGGAAATTTCTCGGGATCGTGTGTGAGAGAAAGTAAAACTCTAGTGTTTTACTATTAAGGCAATTGGCATTGTCATGGGATGGCGGCCACACTAGAAACGACCAAGAAAAAACAGAGACTACCACAAAAGAAGGAAAAACTTTGCTTTTACTTGTTTAAAAAGAGTGGACTAAAATTTACTTTTCGAGGAACAGAAAGAAAGGAAAAGAAAAAGGGGAAATCTTGCATTGGCACTGAAGAGCTTCTCTATCTATCTTCCCATTCCACTTTACTACACTTCTCTGTTCTGCTCTCCAAAGACACGATTCCTGTCTTTCTTTATTACATTTTTGATATAAGTACGTGTGGAGTAGCAAAAGGCAACGGTTGACTCCTTGCTACAGTTTCCTCGCATTTTTTATCTAAACTTTATTTTTCTGGATTGAGTTAACAAGAAGAAAAGAAGGAGGAGGACAGGACAAGGGCGACGTTTCATGTCAGTCCACTGCATTTATTACTCACAGTCACGACGGAGGCTATGGGAAGAGGAGGAGATGATGACTCTCGTAAAGATGATGATTGTGATGATTCATGAACGTTTTTCATGTTCTTTTCCTCTTTCCTTCCTTTCTCCAAGCCAAGCATCAAGGAAAAGCCTGTTTTTTTCTTTTCCTGCTACAAAGGCAAAATGACTGCTCTGACTTTGGACTTCTCTTTTCGTACGAATTACATGTTCTACGATTTTACAGCACAACGAAATCCTTCAAAATGTTTTCATTTTTTCCTTAAGTAGGAGGAAACAAGAAGAGAAAGGGAAGAGAGAGCATGGGTGAAAGAACTGAAAGGACCACGTTACAGCCTACACAGATATTTCAGTTTTAGAAAGGGCTTTACTGTTTCCAAACGAGTGATCTTCAGCAAAATGTAGTACAGTTTCAGTTCAAAGTTTGTAATATTATTTACATATTCACCAGCTCATCCCGTCCATTTTTTCTTCTCTTTTTAAGTTACATTTGAGCTAAAAGAAAGAGTTGGATAAATACGTGAGTGTGGATAAGCATT
>JAANSO010001413.1:0-17248 GCA_036507315.1 Lepidocyrtus fimetarius | reverse complement strand
GAATGTGATATGTTTTTATTTTGTTTAAATTAGTTTTTTTCTACTCGATCATAAAACAGCTTTTTCAGGAACTTTGGCAATCAATTAGAGAAACAAGCAAGAACAATAACCTTTTAAAACTGACAATGTTTCCATTAAAACCATTTCCCATAATTCATTATTGAGCACCAACCAACATAAGATTAAACTACATTAACATTCGATGAATACAGTTAAATATAGTCTATGACTAATAACAATCCACCTGTCCTTGTAAACTTAATAATTATATGTAATGTGTACCTAAGTAAGAATCTCAAATTTATAATTATACATTACAACGAAACAAGTGAAATGGAAGTTGATTCTTTTAGTGCATGACAGCGAAATGATGCTTGAAATTACTGTAGAGTTCAAAAAAATGAAATTAAGCTGCTTAACAAGATGGCTTGATTGTTTTATTGCCAAATTTATCAATGCAAGAGTTTCAAAGCCGGGAGTCGTTATTATAGTTAAAATGTTATATGTTGTAAAATACGTTAATTATCTACTACTACGTTGAAGAAGGGATATTATATAAGATTTACGCAATTTACCCCGCTCGCTCGCGAAAAAATAACTAGCAAAGTGTGCAGCAATCACGTTTTGATTTAGGGATTTTGTTAAGTTGAAATAACTAGTCCTAGAACGTTGTTAGTTTAGTTAAATATAAAACGGCGCGCTATAAAATTAGTACGGCTTTAGAATGAATGTGATCTCTGCAAGTCAGAATGATTAACACTGAAGAAAGCAATTGTTAATTAATAGTAAAAAATACCAACTTGTTTTACAAATAAAAGCAAAAATTGCAAAAAAGAAACAAGATAAGGTTTTAATTAATTGCATTAAAATTACGATTCGCAATTGTGCATTTTTGCAAGCTTTAATACCTCCTAGTAAGGTGTATAGAGCGCCACCTGTGAGCTGATTGCGTGAGTTGTGAGAAGTTTGCAGCATTCTATTCCGCTCCCGTTCAAATTTTCTGGCCATACACGCTCTCTTCCCTTTCAATTGTGTGTTGAGAGAAAAGAGCCGTGTATTTTGGACTCTTTTTCTTGTGTTAGTAAAGCTGGAGCTTTTTACATTGCAATGAAGAAAATTTGAAATTTATCAAATTTAATTAAAATTTTAACTTGAATTCGTTTAAAGTTTTAAGGAAAACATCTGTTTCTAATTTTAGCAAAATGGTAAGTCTGCAAAAATTTGCTTTTAGTTAAAGTTTTTATCGTAATTGTGATTTTAAAGGGAGGGTTAAGAGAGTTTGTTTGGCCGGTCAAGAAGAGGGGAAATTTTTTATCAGTTTAAATGCTTTTAAAAAGAGGATTTGGTTATTTTTATTTGTGAATTGTCAAGTGCTGTTAATAATAATTGTTGGTTTCATTAATTAGTAATGTTGATTATTTGTTTGTTTAAAAAATTTAGTCGGAAGGAACAGCCACGATCCGAACTAGGAAGTTCATGACGAACCGTCTGCTTGCCAGGCGTCAAATGGTTGTCGATGTCCTCCACCCCGGCAGAGCCTCCCTCCCCAAGACAGAAATCAGGGAGAAGTTAGCAAAGTTGTACAAGACCACAGCTGATGTAGTATTTTGCTTCGGGTTCAGAACGGCGTTTGGAGGTGGTCGTAGTTCCGGTTTCGCTCTTATCTATGACTCTTTGGATCTAGCCAAGAAGTTTGAACCTAAATACCGTCTTCAAAGGGTAATTCATTTGGGCTTTTAAACTAATGTGAAGATATTACCTGAGAATTAATAAAATGATTCTTTTGTTCTTTTGTAGCACGGCCTGTATGAAAGACCTAAGACTACCAGGAAACAACGTAAGGAACGTAAGAACCGTATGAAGAAGGTCAGAGGTACTAAGAAGACTAAGGTTGGAGCTGCTGCCGGAAAGAAGGTAACTTGATCTTCAATTAAATTGATTTAGACAGCTATTTTTTTGAATGATGAGTAATTGCCACTATAAAAAGTGACTGTTTAGGAGAGGTTTGGTTTTTATTGTTATTTAAACATTAATCTTCCTTTGTAAAGGGTCATCGCAAGTAAATAATGGAAATGGTATCACAATTTCAAATACACGTAAAGAATTTTTAAACCTTGCATTAGATGTGGGTTTGCAAATTGAGTTTTGAGTGTGATTTTGAATTTTGATTTTCTCTTGAGTTGTTTGTGTGTTTTAATCTAATTGAGTGGTTTATTAACATTGCCTCTCGTTTTAAAATTTTTGGACTAATTCACATTTTTTTGTTTTAAATTGCAGTAAACTGGGACAGCTTCATAATCATCACGTCATTAAGATTCTCGACGGATGTGGTCGCAGATTTTTTATATTTTATATTCATTATGTTTATCCAACCTTCAAAAATATGTAAAAGTTTGTGACTACAAAAATAAAATCTTTTCTTATTGAAACAAATCTTTTGTTATTTTTGTTTTTATTATTCTCTGAATATTTGCTTGCACCAAGAAAAAGTTTACATAGACTTTAACAAAACAAAAGTGAAACAATTTAATTCCGCATATGAGTCTTGTTCATAATAATAATAATTTACTGAATCATAAACTTTTAGTCAATTTTAAATGCACATTTGAGCTTAATTAAGTAAATATTCCCTATATACTCTATTATTTGCGTTCTTCTTCTGTTTATATTATTCAAGAAGATCAGTTATTATAGATTTACAATATTGAATATTATAAAAATAATCACAGAAGACGATTATATTATCTTATTAACTCTACAAAAACATAATTCTTATATGTCTCATTGTCTCTTTACAATTGGTTCAAAAGTGAAAACTGAAGTAAGATGTTAAAAATTGATTATTATTACATAATTCGAGTATCGTCGCACGCACATAATATTCTTCTGAATTTATCTTCAGCACTTTAAATCAATTAAGCCAAAAGTTTAGATTTTGAGGTAACGGCAACGTAGACGACAACGACTCCCATGATAGCGGCAAGATGTTCAGAGTTTAACCAAGGTCCAGTGTAAGCTCCAGGATGATTCAAAGTCAAGGACACAAGTGGTTTCACGTTATCAATGCTTGCACCAGTTTTCTGTGCCTATAAAAACAGAAATTGATTTGAATTCAATTAACGAACATGTATTTCAGCTCTCTAAAAATCCCTCACCTTTCTAACTGTAGAGACACCTTCGTCATCAAGAATGCGAAGTGCATGATCTCCCTTGGTGGCTACAGCAATGTCTTCAACCCAGCTTACTTGGTAGTTACCCTTATTCTCAGCCACTTGAAGGATCCTGCCCTGGTTCTCGGCAAACAATGGAGTTCCAGCAACCTTCTTTCCATCACATGTCAACTCAAATTCGGTTATGTAAGCTATGCTCGTCAAAACAGAAGCATCCTGTGTGGTATAAGTCTTTTGATTGGAAACTTGGCAGTTGGCACCTTTTAGAAAAAAATAAAAAATATTATTTAAACACAAAAAACTCCCAACACAGCTGTTTTAATAATTTTTTTCTGTAAAAAAGTTTCCAAATTAAATTTTTAAAATATTTCTTAGCTTACCATATGCACCCCCAGCTCCTGCCAAAACGGCGACGGTTATAAACACAAAAATTGGCTTCATATTGGGAACTTTAATTATTTTTTTAAATTATTCTAGTGATAAGGCAAAAAAATGCACATGAGCCGGTGGAGAAGTGAATTTGGAATGAAAGCTTTTTGACTTGACTTTTATCTCAATTTTTCTCATGTGTAGTAAATTTGTATAGAAAGTCACTTGCTTCGTTGTCTGCTTTGAGCAAGTATTTTGATGATGTGTACAGCAAATTTACTGTCTGATAAACAAGCGCATTATACAAATTTTTTGGGGCAAGTTGAGACGATCGACTTTGTTCTACTCTGACTATGACTGATGCTTCAGCTTCATGAAAAAATTTTCCCTTTTTTGTGCTTTCTCCAATGCTGAATAAATCGCAAAACAAAATAATTTTCGTGATACTTTTTTTTATTTATTACGCGAAATACAGTTAATTCTTTTTTGTGGCGATAATAGACACATTTTAAAATATAAATTACGTACGAGTTGTTTGACTTAATTAAGGTTTTTATATACAAATTAGCAAAAAAAGTTCTTCACTCAAAATAATATTCTTACTTGAAACATACTTTTACTATTGCGTACGTGAATGTTAACTAGCTAAAGATTTCTGCCTAAAATTAATAGCAAATATTTAATTGATTGGTTGGTATAAAGGCTGGTAAATAAAGAGCTAATATTGTAATTGTAACTGTTTTGATTTCTAAACAAAAATTTGTTTCTTGCTTTGAGATACTTTGTATTTTCCAGTGCGTAAGTCACATATTATTCCAGTTTTTCTTCAAAATTAATAATAGTTTTCAAACATTTTTGCAAGCTTTCACTACGGCACAAAATGGCGTTATATTTTAAGCTTAAAATTATTTTTAAGGTAATAATTAATTGTCCACCGTTCACTATATATAAATGATACACTTTTTTTTGAAAATAAATCATTAAAAAGCATATTTTCTCTTTTCATTATTAATCAGTCATCATCATTATTAATCAGTGCAAATATTTAATTTATATAATATAATTTGTATCTTTTTTAAAAAGTGGAGTGCCATGAAATTACAAAAATGATTCTTTTCAACCCTCAAAGTACGAAATGTTAAGAATATTTATAAAAACGAGATTTTTTTCTTGTTTCAAAAACAAACACAATAAAAGACAAAAAAAAATGATTTAAAAAAGTATTACATATTTAAAGCAGAGATGAGTGACTGCAACAAGAGCGATCGCGTGCTACAAAAGATATATATATTATTTTAATTTACCTAAATTACTACAACGAAACACTAAAATATATTGTAAACTATATTAAGATCTAAACCAATTTGACCAAATGTTGCCAATCTCCACCATTTTCACTTCCGCCAGTCCCACTGCCACCCCTTTCTCCGGCGTTATTTGCTCCTGACGACTTTACAACCTTTCCAGTAGGTGTTTTATTAGAGTTATTATTGTTGTTAGAAGAAGGGTTGTTAGGACTATTGCTGCTGTTGGGAGAACTCCCCGCACCATTCCCTGCCTTTCCAGCTTTGAGTCTGGAAACGGCGATGGGAATACTGGAATTGTTGGATTTGATGGAGCTCATGCTTTTGTTTCCAACTGGAGAGGCAGACTTTTTCCCGGAACTGATTGTATTATTGTTATTATTATTGTTGTTGTTGTTGCTTCCACTACTGGAAGGCGGACTGCCTCCGCCGCCGGACGGAGCAAGAACAGTTTGATGAGCGGAAACGGTGGCAGCGGCAATGGCAGCCGTGTGTTCTACTATCACTGGTGGCTTGGGTGCGGGTGACTTTTTACTATTGCTACTACTGTAATTGTAGTGGAAATGGTGGCTACTTATATTAGAAAAATTATTACTACTACTGCTATTATTAGGTAATAGTCTTATCGTTGATGAATTATTATTATTGTTTGGTGAAGATGATGATGATGCGCTGCTGGTATGATGCTTATTATTACTATGTAAATTAGTAGAACTAGTGGAATTCTTAACGCTTTCAATATCCGACAGTTTTTGGATCAGTCTCTGACGCGTAGCGGTGGACGTAGATGAAGAATGTACAAGATTATTGTTATTATTTAGTAGTAGCAGATGGAGAGGCAACGACGGCTGGAGATGTTCTTGGAGAGGGTGTTCCTGTAGCGACGACCACTGCTGGGGTCGTTGCTCCAGGAATAATGGCAAACTCTGATACAGAAGTGGGATCATCAATAATGCAATGATCATCATCCAAAGAGTCAGTTTCCCACATGGGCGGCGAGGATGGAATGACTGGACCTGTTGTAGAATGTCTTTGGTGATGAGGAGGAGGAGGATGATGATGAAGATATTGCTGCTGCTGTTGACTATTTGTGCTATGATGAAGAAGATGATGGCTAGTTGCCTCAGGTAATACTGTAGTAGTGGAAGAAGAAGACGAAGAAGAACGCTTGTTGAGATGTCCCGATTGTAACATAATTGTAGATGTAGGGGAACAAACACTCTTTTGAAGGATTCGAAGCGTAGCTTTCGTCCCTTCCAATTTCAATCTCCATTTCCTTCAGTTTATAGCGAAGCTGCTCGTTCTCTTGGGATAAGGCGTGAACGCGAGAGTCGACAGTCTTCTGTTCCCTTGTGCTTGACTTTAAATTCTGTAAAGAGAGATAAAGTAATGAATTTTAAAAAATATATAGAAATAAATAAAAAATTAAGTCATTCTCATGCTACCTCTATTTTAACTAAGGCAAAGAAAAGCTGCCGCTGGAGTTCCGTCTTCTTCAGCACCCAACACTCCCCTGATCACATCTCTGGAAATGAAGTCCTTTCGAAACTCCACTTTATCACAGTTGCCCAACACATTATCCAACTTGCCAAGTCTCTCTTTTGGTTTGGTACTAGTATCACTTCTTCTCCGGCTCCGGACGCTGCTGGAGGAAGGTCCACCAGGTGTCCGGTGTTGTTGATGAGAACTGAGCAGGTAATCATTACGTATAATTGACTCTTGAACTTTGCACTGGATGAGACTGAGAAGGGAATACCTTTAGGTGAAAAAAAGTGAAAAAGAATTTTTTTAATTTAATTAGGTTTTCAGGCGAGTATGGATATGGATACGTTTTAAATAACTTATAACACGTACAGCTCGTCGTCTGACTCTGCATCTGACTTTTGATTTGTAGACTTCGTCTCCGTACTGAAGCCTGAATCGGGGTGAGGGATTTTGGGGGCAGTGCCACCCCCAGCACCTGAAGAAGAAGAGGGAGAGAGTACTGTAGTAGCTCCTGTAGGGGCAGATGAGCTTCCTACAGCACTACTAACAACTAAACCTCCACCTGTTGTCCACACTGCCTCAGACAACCCATTTGAACTGGGGGCTGTATGAGCATTTGTGGCTGGCAAGGAATGTAATAGGCTCGTCCGAAAGTCCTTCAGGGTGGATACTTCCCTCTGGAGGTCCTAACAACAACACAAATTAACTTTCATTTAGTATTTTTACTACTATACTAAACCATCGCACAATAACTTTCACTTTACCTGGAGAGCAACAATAGTTTTAGCATGCTGATGAATGAGTACTTGAATAAAGTCCATTGGCAAGAGTAACTCTGGAGGAGAAGCAACCACTGGAGTAGTTGGAATTGTTGCTGCTGTTGCAGAATTAGTAGATGAGATTGGAGTTGAGGTAAGAATAGCATTATTATTATTAAATGACAAACTGTTTCCTCCTCCTTGTTTGAAGATGCAAACATGGATGCGTTCCGGTGATAACAACGGGGGACGGACTAAGTACGCGGTGGTGGGGGGAATAAGCATGACTCGATGAGCTCAAAACACTATTTCCTAGTAGCACTCCACCACCGCCACTGTTAACATTATTACTACTACTGCTATTCACTCGCGATCGTCTTTGACGAATGACTGGAGGCACTGTTGTGGTTCCATTATTTGTGTCCCTTCTGTGTAGCTCTTGTCCGTTATCTTCCTCACCTTCATCGTGGCAATAGCACTCTTCACCATCAACATGATAATCTTCCTCCTCCAGAATAGAAGAAAAAAACAAATTTAATTAATTACTTTTTCACATTTCCCCAATTTAATTTCTTCCTGATTTTTAGCCATACTTTTTAAACGAAACGTTTTTTCATCATTTCGCTTCCCTTTTCTAAAAAATTTCACTTGCAAAAACCTCTCTACCACCACCCCACCCTACTACACATTCAAACTCATTCACCACCACCAACTTTATGTTTGAAATGTTTGAATTATGTAGTGTGGTCAGCTATCTGTGTGCACGTAGTCTTTCTCTTTTTCATGTACAAAATTTTTTAATGATTATTTCAGGCCTAGTGACCGATTGACTCTCTAGATTAAAGGAAAAAATCTCTTCCTGTAGACCATGTACATAAACCGATATCTATAGAATTTATAAATACAAAATTTTTTCACTTCCTTTAAACATGCTTGTAATTAACTAAATATAGCGATTGAACTTGCGCAGTTAATATTTTATTGATACTCACACATACTATTTAATATGATACTGTTGCGATTCCATTGTTGCGTGTCTACAGTTTTTAATCTGGTTTTGTTACAGAAATATTTTGAAAAGGCTAATCTCTGCATACTAAATATAATTTTGCAATTAACCTATCTCTTTATTGTTATTGATCATTATGAACAGTTAGTTAAACAGGGGAGCTTTTTTTATTTGACCAACTCAATGTTTCCTAAAATTTACATTGTTTCTTGCAAAAAAAGTAGTTGAATTAGTTGATTTACAGCTATTATATGGGTATGCAATTTAGCAATTTTCATTGCGGTAGAAGAGGCTTTTTTAGAGAGAGTGGTGGTGTACTCGGTGCCATAATATCGTTATGATTTCTTCAATTCTTTGAAAAACTTTAAAAATCTTCTCCTCCCCTTTCTATATCTGTTCTCGCTCTCTCCTCAATATGCGGTATTTAAGCACTTTGAAAATGATAAGTGAGGATTTTAAAAGAGTTTCAACGCTGCTTTTCTTTGAAAAACTTTAAAAATCTTCTCCTCCCCTTTCTATATCTGTTCTCGCTCTCTCTTCAATATGCGGTATTTAAGCACTTTGAAAATGATAAGTGAGGATTTTAAAAGAGTTTCAACGTTGCTGCTTCAAGACTTGTCAAGTGGAAAATGATTTTTTTTTCTCAAATGCAGACACGCATAATGCATCCTTTAAAAATTAACAAAACAGTAGATTTTTCATGCTTTTCTGCATTTTTCAAAATTCATTGATAACAAGAAGGTTGAGACTTGAGTCTGTAGAGGCGAGTTTAAGTGAATATAGCTGTACCCTTTTTTAAAGAAGGGATTATAAGGATTATTAATATTTGTTTTATAAATTTTTGCATATTATTTACCTTTCTGCCAACTAGCCATAGCTTCTTGTTTGGGGTGCCGCGGCCGGTGGTGGTGCTACTACTATTGCTTTTAATTTTGGTAGTAGGAGTAGGAGAAGGGTTGTTGGTGGCGGTCAACCTAGGATGACTATCTTCAGGGCAATCTTTATTAAACAGTTGAGTTGTGGAATGTTTGCTACTGTTTAGCAAAACCGTTGATGTGGAGGATGATAAGCCCAAGTGGTGATGTTGAGTCTCCCTCTCATCACTATTACATGCACAACCGTTGCAATGATGTTTATTATGTTGATGGAGTAGTCGTGATGAAGTTGCAGACGAGCTTCTTTTATCTTTCGAACCAGAAGAAGAGGTGGCTCTTGTAGTGCCAAATCTAATATCACCTGTACTTTGACTATGACTATTGCTCAGGATATTATAGCGAGGATCATCATGATTCTGGTGACCACCACTTCCGGTGTTTCCCCTTTTGGGAGGTGTTGGAATAACAACAGCACCATCAAGGACAGCGGATGAAGGTGGTGTGGTAGCAGGAGAAGTATGTTTTGTGCGCTGCTGTTGAGGAAGATATGGTGAACGAGATAGATGATAATGATGAGACAAAGGATAATGTTGTTGTTTAGTATGCTAAACTTTCTCTGGAAGTACTTGCTACAGCTCCACTGCTGCTGCTTCGGTAATGAGGTTGACGCAATTCCCGTCGATGTTGTTGTTGCTGACAATGATATGGAGATGAAGTGGCAGAAACCGTTGATGATAAGGTGCTATTTATTCTGATGTTATTTGGAGTAGTGTTGTTAATACCGATCCCGTGTATGTTAGTAACGCTGGAACCCTTCCTTAACATTTGAAGAGGAGGGTGAAGGGTAAAAGAAGTGACCCTTTTTTTCAAACGTGTCTAAAACTATCTTTTCTTTCCATCATTCTTTCTCACTTTGTCACTTTTTAGTAAAAAACAAAACACTTATTGCCATGTCCTTCCTCTTTTGCAGGGAAAGTAAGAAACTTGCTACTTTCCATCATCCCTTGACATTAATTCACCTTTAATTTAAGAAACACATAAAAACATATATAATTATTATACATTAGCATACATTTACATATATCTTAAACTATTCAGTGCGTAAAAAAGTCTGGTAACAATGACCCTTTAAAAATCAGGCATGCATGCATGAATGACATAAATCAGACACAATAATACACCTACGCATACCTTTTTATTTACTGTTTTTCTAGTGCGTAAAAAAGACTGGTAACAATGACCCTTTAAAAATCAGGCATGCATGCATGAATGACATAAATCAGACACAATAATACACCTACGCATACCTTTTTATTTACTGTTTTTCAATTTATGTAATATTCATATAAAGTTTAATTTGCTAAATTACTTCATTTGATTGCTTTTATCAAGGGAGGTCTTAAAAAACGCAGGGTATATTATGAGACTTGCACCTTTGCCAGAAAAAAGGCTGTATAATCTTTTGTTTTTCAAGCGCAGCAGCAGGTACAGTTTTTTACAGTTTTATAAACTTTTGTCTTTTAATGCAACAAAAGATGCACAAGATAGATTAATTGAAACTTGATTTTGTAGATTCTATAGAAAACGTTTAAAAATTTAAAGCTTTTATAAAGTAGTAGTATCTAACTTTTTTACGTGCCTTTTTACAAAATGGGATTAAAATTTTGCCTTAATTTGATGATTTGTATTCATTCACTTACACACACGAGCATTTTATTATAATTTATAGCGTAAACACTATCAAATTTTACTACCAAATCAAAAACACAATNCACTATCAAATTTTACTACCAAATCAAAAACACAATTTAAAGAACTTAGCTTTAGATTTTTTTCCTTGCACTCTGATCAATTTTTACTACTATAAAAGGGATGTTGTTTTTTGCTCACTTCACTTATTTTCAGTATTTTTTATAAATCTAAAATCATTTCTAATTTTGTAGCAATAATCCCTGCTTTCCTTAAAACTTGACTACCATATTAAAAATAAATGTTGATGATGATGAGGAATACCTTCTTTTAACGATTCTTGCAATCGCAATAATGTAATGTAGTACCTATGAAAATGATAAGGCCAACAGTGTATACTACTGAACGCGATTTCCACGAAGGTGATATAGAAAAACTCGATTCATTTCATGTTAAAAAAACGTCTCTCTTTTTTGGCGTTAACGATAATGATGACTAACATGCATGCACTTTAAAACTAGCTACTGCTTATATTGTTCACTGTTGATGCAGCCGTTCTAAAAATCCACAAAACATGAGCGCTTATAGTTGCAGCAGCGTTCACTGCTCATGTTCTCACAGGTAACTGAGAGATGAGGATGATCATGTGATGATAAAGGGCTGCCTTCTTTTTGTACAATAATGCAATAGTACCTGCGCGTGTGTAATTCTTTGCGTGGCTATATGACTTTGCTAATTAACTTGAAACTCTCTCTTGTATCAAAAATAGCACTGCATTCTACATTTTACAACACCATCATAGCACAATCATTATTATTATTATACGATCATCGTCATCAGCTAAAAAAACTACTACTTTATATAGTGCTGTTGCAGCAGCAGTAACTATAAAATTCTAGACACAATATCAAGAGTAGAGCAGTAGTGGTAGCTCTCTTTTTTTTTGAAAAACTAATTTTTTCTGTAAAATACATTTTCTCTTGGTAGCAATAATAATCACGAGCACGAAGAAAAGCAAACCACGAACATTATATAGAAAATAGACGCGGCGATGACGACGGTTTGACAATGATGAGGACGACAAAGTTTTGAAAATGAGATTTTTTTAAAAAGCAATCCTACTCTACTTTACTGTCGTTTTTTTCTTCTAGTTTTAGTGGAATGAGCGAATAAGGCCATTACAAAAATTTTAGCCTAAAACAAGCGCATTATTATACTTTTGAGTTGGACTATTTTTTGTAGACCAAAAAGTGAAGTAATCATGTAGTCGCACAATCACACACAACAACACAAAAAATATTTAAAATTAAGAATAGAGCGCAACTTATTGTGGGAAGGGAAGCCAAATAAATAGACGCGGCGATGACGACGGTTTGACAATGATGAGGACGACAAAGTTTTGAAAATGAGATTTTTTAAAGCTACTCTACTTTACTGTCGTTTTTTTTCTAGTTTTAGTGGAATGAGTGAATAAGGCCATTACGAAAATTTTAGCCTAAAACAAGCGCATTATTATACTTTTGAGTTGGACTATTTTTTGTAGACTAAAAAGTGAAGTAATCATGTAGTCGCACAATCACACACAACAACACAAAAAATATTTAAAATTAAGAATAGAGCGCAACTTATTGTGGGAAGGGAAGCCAAAAAACAAAATTGAAAATGGATCTAACAAAAACTAAAAATTATATAGTTTTTACCTGTGATTACTTTGATGATGCATCATCAACACTCATCATGTCATGTAACGTTCAAACATGAACGGTTGAGGGGGAGTTGATAGTGGTGGTGGTTGATGATGGACAAATATTGATGATTATTTTGAAAGGAGGAACTGCAGCAGCAGAAATGAAGAATAATGGTGTGTAGATTTTTCCCTTTTAGATGATATGCAATATTTTTGTAACAATGCAGACCATTTGTGACGTCAGTCAGGTGTATAAAAATTTCATATTTTTAGTAGAAAAAGAGCAGGAGTCATCCTATGCATCATAATCATATCACAGGTGATATCCTTTTCATTGTTTCATCTTTTGATGATGATGTTGCTGCTGATGGTCTCGGTCGCAGGACTACCTATTATAATAAAGAGACATTGTACAGACAAAAGTTTTTGGTATGACAAAGATATCAAAGAGAGATTCATCAATGTTTTTGCAAAAATTAAGAACAGAAGAACGTGATTAAAAATCAAAAAAGGCTCTTGCATTTTTAAGCTACTACTGCTGACCGTGTACGTGTACCGTCAGGCATGAGATGGGCCAACTTTAATACATTATTTCTATCATTTCAACAATGAAACGCTGTTTAATAATAATGGGATAATCAATAACAATGTACAATCAAAGCGCTTACTTGCGTAAAGTATTTTTATTGTTGCTGATGATGATAAGATGAAAAGTGGGAAGGCTGCGCAGACAAACTCCTTTTCTTCAACTTTTATGTACAACTTTTACAATTTTTGAGCCAGCTCGTGCCGTGCCTCATTCTTGTCTTCACATTATCCTATAATACTGGTTTATCCTTCAATTTTCAATTTGAACCAATTTTTTTACTTCTTCTATATGCACGTTTCAATGTTGAGATCATCTTTGAGAAAAACTGTAAATCACACAACACAATTCACATATCCGTATTTACTCAAAAACTTAATAAATCAGTTTTTTCTGAGATTTTCCATTGTGTTTAAATTGAATCTTAAAGAACAACAAAACTCTTACATGATCAATGAATGATGATCACCATCATCATCAAAAAACACCGTCACAGTCGTCAATATACGTACTAGTAAAGTGTTGGTTTGGTACTACATAAAACAACAAAAACTACCAACAACAGTCAATACATGGGTAATTTTTTAACTCGTAATGTCTATTCTATATCAGTGTTTAGTCAATGTGGTGATTGTTAAGAAGAGTTTTGCTTTTAGCAGATGGACTACGGTGGTTTTCCCCTCTGCCGTTTCATAAAGTTCTCATACAATTTCTCATACAATTTCCATATAGCTCATGAAATAAAGCTTTTTTGGCTTTATACTACATGTCGTGAAAGAATAGAAAATATTATGGATACACTTTTCCTCTTTCATCTGAAACCCTTTTTCTACATGTGCTGTTGTGGCAATATAGCAGTGCGTGATGATGGTTGCATAAAATATATCTCTATGATTCAAGTCTGTGATTTTTTCCTTGTTTCCTGAAAATCCCACACGCATGGCTCAAAAAACTCTCTGTTCAGGTCCCATGTATGTCCATGGATGGGATAAATAGCGTAAAAGGAATTGTTCATAAACGAAGATAAAAACAAGAAACGAATGACATTAATTTGTTTGAAAAAAGCGAATAATAAAAGTAAAAAAGGTTTGTTCATGATCAACAAAGTCAAGTTTGGTTTTTGAGATGACAATGAAAACGTTAATATGGGCATATTGGGACGTAGTATTTCTAATGTTTTTGGCAATATTTCGCTTAAAAAGTAATGTCATAATAATAGTATCATCATCATGAATTTACAGTAAGGCTAATAAAATGTCACTGACTGTAAAGGATGAGTGGACAGGAAAATTATTATGGTAAAACTGCGACTTTTTGATGATGATGATGGTGGTGACGTGATCTTGTGCAGCCAAAAAAGATGCAGAGGAATGCAGTTCACTAATACGGATCCAGTTTTCCTTATTTCTTTTGGTCTTTGAAAATTGGGAAATTAGAAAGGATTTTGTCGTTAAAACCGTAACCAATTTGGTTAATTACCGTTCGCCGTTCACTCGTTACCGGGCCTTTTCGACCGGTGGAGTTTTGGTACCTTAAACTAAACAACAAGTCTGGGTAAAAGATATCGTCCATGTATAAGATCTAAAAGTTTGACCCCAACTCCCGTTAGGTTGAGGTTGTTTTAGGTTAGGTTAGGTTAGGTCTGGTTTGAAATCATAACTCAATCCTATTGCCGCAATCGGTCGTGTACAGGGTAATAAGACGATAGGAATGGGTCAGGTCAGGGCACTTCGTGCCCTGATCTGATCCAGACCTATCGTGCGGGTAAGAAGTTTTCGTTATAAGTGGAAATGCAAAAAATATCTACTGTACGAAAACTCCACTGGTCGAAAAGTCCCTAGACTCCTGTTCACTATCGAAGCATTTTCTAAAACCATGATCTCATCATTTTAAAACTTCATAAAATAGTTTACGATGATATGCACATGCGCATTGAAAATGGATTATTTGAAAAAGTTATTGATTCTTCCATTCAACATTTCCATATTTGTCGACTTTGCTCAAGTGAAAGCATGCAAATTGTTGATGAGTTGTATAAGACAAAAACGGTAATTGCAAAAATTACTTTGTTTGCTTTGCCGATGTCGCTATATTCATTAGATTTCTACATTGTTTAAAATGTTGTTGAATTGAATAACAATTAACTAATTGTTACGCTATATTATGATATGAGCTCATTTATGTATGTACGCATTTCCTTTTCGTTGTCACTGTTTTGTGTCATTGTCTATTTTTAATGAAAGACAAACGACTTTATTATTACAAGAAAAGCTATTTTTGTTGATCTTAATGACAATGAGCCAAGTGCTACAGGATGTGTGTGTACTATTATACACTGCTACATTTTCCGATACTGATCAGTTTTAGTTTAGTTTTGTTGTTAAAAGTGATGGTGGCTACGATTAACCCTGAATGAATGAAAATGAATGAAAGTATAGTCGTCACTCACATATCCGCATCCTTCCGCACCCATTTATATTTTTCCATGCACAACAAACATTGTACAAAAAGCCATAAAATAAAACGGATATAACCCATTTTGACCTTCCTCATTGTCTCCTTCTCTCATTATCATGCTATAGAAGACGACCAAACGCTATGAGAGCAAAAGTAATAACAAAATTACAAATAGAATATATACCTTCCCTTCTTTTAACACATTGCTATCAGGGCCATCAAACTGAAAATACTAGAGCATTCTTTTATTCGATTTTTTGGGTTGTTTACGACACGGCGGATGGCATTTTATTATGATAGAATGTTAAAGTATAGTCGTCACTCACATATCCGCATCCTTCCGCACCCATTTATATTTTTCCATGTACAACAAACATTGTACAAAAAGCCATAAAATAAAACGGATATAACCCATTTTGACCTTCCTCATTGTCTCCTTCCCTCATTATCATGCTACTAGAAGACGACCAAAAACGCTATAATATATGAGAGCAAAAGTAATAACAAAATTACAAATAGAATATACCTTCCCTTCTTTTAACACATTGCCATCAAACTGAAAATACTAGAGCATTCTTTTATTCGATTTTTTGGGTTGTTTACGACACGGCGGATGGCATTTTATTATGATAGAATGTCATTATTATGAGAATAGATTGTGTGCGATGCTTGAATATTTGCTGGAATTCTCAATAACTCTTTGACAGACAGCATAATAATATTATAAGGTTAAATTTCAATGTGTTTGCTTATACCTTTTGGTAGTCTTTGAGTTGCGCAATAATAATGTTTCAACAAACTGTAAAAAATTTGAATAGGAATGGCAAAGGTGTAACCTCATCCGTCCCCATTACTTTTGTGCTTTTTTCTCCTTTAGTTCCATTTCCATTCTGTATCTCTCACTCTTTACGATTTAGTGACATCCGCTCATTCAGGGGAATCAGCAAGCTTGACACGGCTTTGATTTCGATGATAAAACGTCTACCACTGGAACCTGGTAGTAACAGTAATTGGATTATCATTATAATGATTAAGAGAAAACTGCATTTTACTATGGACAAGAAGATATCAAAATGTAAGGTAGTCATTAATAATGGGTAGGGTGAAAAAGAGGTGGGATTGGAGCAGTATGTCATGTCATTCCAGAAAATTAATAAAAATCGACAAAACTTGAGTCATTCGGGTCTACTGTTGTTGATATAGCACAAAAAAGAATGAATTTTGGCATTGACATGGCATGGCTTCTTCTACTATAAACATTATTAAATTACATACACAAGCTTAATATATTTATGACTGGACGCTTCCATTATCAATTTTTCTTCCAATAATAAGCAATTTTTCTTCTTGGAGGTTTTTCATGGGAAAAAGAAATTATGTTGAGAACTTTTTATTTTTCCAGCTAAAACAAAGTATGATCCTAACCAACAGCTTTTTTCAAGTTCATGGTCGGCCTTGAATAATGAGAGCTGGTTTGTGAGCAAAATTAACTTGAAAATTAAGTTTTTTCAATTTGGGGCTGGGTTTATAATGATTCTAAAAATGTTAATTTCACGTGGACGTCACACGTCCAATCTATCTAATTGTAATTAACCTATAATAATGTTCCAGAGTAATTGCAACTTGTAAGCAATCATGCCAAGTTTTCATTACAAAAAAATCGTGAACGAAACGTATTAACGCTTCTTTTGTTTAAGCCAAGCAAAAGTCTAAAAGTCTCTGCTGCTGCATAATAGCTGTTGGGAGCATTGTGAGACATCTCTCGATAATCGCTTTAACTTTGAAGTGTATTTGATTATGATTGGTGAGTTTGGTTTTTAAAACCGTTTAGAGAATAACGCTCGCTGTGTCTAAAAATC
>JAANSO010001412.1:0-17248 GCA_036507315.1 Lepidocyrtus fimetarius | reverse complement strand
TACAAGTGCGATGGAGCCGCCTGCAAGAGTGCTCCTCCGGACACTGATTGTGCGTCTGGTTTTTGTCTGACGATAAACAAAGGGAAGGACTCTGAGAAGAAAGACTGTGCGGCTTCTGCAAAGGAAGGTGAATGTATTCAAAAAATGGGTGGCTGCTTCACCGGCACTGATGATAACAAAGCGGATATGGACACGTGTTTAGGAACTGAAGCAAAGACTGTGGTTGACACAGGAACTGAACTTTGTGTATGTGAAGGTGACCACTGCAATGGAGAGAAGAAGGATGATAAGAAGACAGATGATAAGAAAGATGACAAGAAAGATGATGGGACTGACGATAAGAAAGATGACGACAAAACAAACGATGATAGATGTATGCTGTTTTAATACTTATTTAGTTAAGAAGCTTTAATTATAATTGATCAAATCCGTTTTCCCCATAATTATTAGTTCAATGCTACACATGCCGAGTGGAAGCAGAATGTAATAAAGATGATAATTCTCTTGAAAAAAAGGACTGCTTGAGCCCGAAACCCTTTTGCATGAAAACAGTACTGAGTGGGAAGGTGATTATCAGGGGTTGTATGACTTCTAAGAAAGAACAAGATTGTTACAAAGGGGGGAAATGTATGAGTTATAAGGAAGAAGCTGAGTGCACTGGGGCAAAAAATCATCCTGCAGGTGAAAATTCTCCCGCAAAAGTTTGCGGATGCGAAGGAAATCTTTGCAATGGCGGTGGCGATGACAGTTTTGGTGAAAGAATTATTTCCAACAGCTTCCTTGTCTATTTACTGGCAATGATGGGAATTTCTGCAATTTAAGAAAGGGAAATCACAGCGGCTTTGAAACGGATGCAATTCGGAGTGTTTTTAATAAATAGTTTGATTATGTCAAGTCATTTTTAATTAATTAATTACTGAAAAAGATTAAAACTAGTTTTTATTTAAACAGTCTTATGTGGTTTATAAATTGAACTTATATCGTTTTTATCATCTCGTTTCAATTAAAGCATGTCTTATTTAGCCTCAGTCAGAAATTGAATCGGATTAAACTAATTAAAAATGTATAAATGAAAAAGCTAATGAGATTTATAGTAATGGCATAATTTAGCATAACTTAAGTAAAAAGGTCGCTAATTCAACCAAAATGCATCAAATAAACTTCTATTAAAACATTTACAAAGTATTGTATGAAATTGACTTGGAATGTGGGATTCATCTTGTTTCATTTTTATCAAACGCATTTAAGAACCAGTTAATTAAAAAGCTCACTGTTAATTACTCAAAATGATTTTAACTATAAAGCTGTTCGTGGTAGGGCTGATCTTTGGAGTTAGTTTGCTTTCGGATGTAACGGAAGGTAATTAAATCAATGAAGCCATTTACTTATAAATTAAGCTTAACTTAAGAATTAACGGGGTTAATTTCAGGTGTAAAATGCTACAAGTGCGAAGGCCTAGCTTGTATAAAAAAGGCTCCTCCACCTCCGGATGTTGACTGTGCATCTGGCTACTGTCTGACAATAAACGAAGGACTGGGCGCGAAGAAAGACTGTGCGGATTCTGCAAAGGAAGGGGCTTGTATAATTAAACACAAAGAGTCTTGTGTGACCCTTACAAATTCAACCAAACCGGAAATGGAAAGCTGTATTGGAACCGATGCGAAAACTCCTACTGTGAAGACGAAATTTGCGTATGTAATGAAGACCACTGCAATTCATATTTAGAGGAAGCTAAAACGACGACTTCAGGCCCCGAGCCAGTTTCAGAGGGTCCAAAAGGCAAATGTTATTTTTGCTTTGATCCTAATCCTAAATGCACTGGTGATGTTGAAAGTCTTAAAAAACAGAACTGTCCAGATAAATATTGTGCAGTAACAATTATTGATAGCAAAGTAGTGTCAAGGGGTTGCCTTTATAATGATGCAGAGAAAGCTGAAAAGTGCTATAAAGGGGGAAAGTGCTTGACTCCGGAGAAAGAAGCTTAGTGTATGGGGGATCCTCCACCTCCAAATAAACTTGACTATAAAGTTTGTATATGTGAAGGAGAGCTATGTAATTTTGCTGAAGGGTTAAACTCCAACTTTGTCTATTTCCTGGTGATTATGGGAGTCTCTTTTACAGCAAGACTGATTTGAGAATTTTTAAATGACGCGATTCGGATTGTTTTAACGAATTTATACTACTTGAGCTTATAAATTGTAATGAATAAACAAAATAGCTTTGTTTCTGGCTTTTGTACAATGAAAGTTGTTTGAAGTATTTGATTTTTGCATTTCTTGCTAAGATTCTTATTAAATTCGTTAACTTTGACTGGGAAATCACAAATTATTAGCAGATTGAAATAGCAGAAATATTAAAAGATTTGGTTTATTTCGAGTAGGTTTGAAATGCTACGACTGCAAAGGCAAAACCTGCAAGGAAGGTCCTATTCCCGACGCTGAATGTGAGTCTGGTTTTTGCGAGACAATACAAAAGGGAGGGAGTGAAGATAAGCAATGTGCTCCAGCTCGGAAGGAAGCTGAATGTATTAAAGAAATGTTTGGCAAAGGCTGCTACACTGTTAATGAAGAGAGCAATAGGAAATTGAAAGAGTGNAGGAAGCTGAATGTATTAAAGAAATGTTTGGCAAAGGCTGCTACACTGTTAATGAAGAGAGCAATAGGAAATTGAAAGAGTGTGTGGGAGATGAGGCTCTTAGTGCAGAAATTGAAGGGGCTGTTATTTGCATATGCAATTCAGATTATTTTAAAAGTTATCAACTAATTTATTATCGCACTAGCTAGACTTTAACTTTTTTGAATTCTTCTTAAAAGAAGTTGATCCATTACAAAAACATTTAAAAATTAGTTTAACGAGTTTAAGCAAAATGTAAATGATTAAGAAAACGAGGAAAGTGAAGAACGCCCACACGTCCAAAAGTCTTCTTTGGTACCAGTTCAAGTGGGCTCCTGCAGGTTTCATAAAGTCTGTGTCGTCTGCATGTCTTAAAACGTATTCTGTCCACCAAACGGCTACACAAAAAGATTTTAATTACATTTGGGATAATTGCATTTAATTTTAATTATTTTTACCTGTTTCCACCGGCGTCTGTGGCCTGTCCATGAACCTCACGTGGGCTTTTTCAATGTTTTTCATGTAGCTGTAAAGAAACATAAAAGTTAGTTAAGAATTTAGTTAATTTTTAAAGTTAATTAATTACGTGTCATCAGTTAGTATCTTCTGAATGGCTTGATCAAGCTGCTCTTGTGTAAGGGAAGTAATCTCCAAACCGATCCCTCTTTGTGTTCTGTTAAGCCTTTCTGTATTGTAATCTTGCTCGGCGAAAACGGGAAACGCGATCATGGGAACTTTATGGCAAATTGCTTCGTGCATGCTGATTAGTCCTCCGTGGGTTATGAATCCGCGGATTTTTGGATGTGCTAATTTAAATAAAAAATTAGTTTTTAATTTAATAATTAATTTAAAGGTTTGCTTACATAATATCTCCTGCTGGGGTATCCACTTGGTTGTCATTACGTTCTTTGGCATCTCCTTTGGCCTTTCCGATTCCCATTTCAGGAGAAAGTTAATTTTTGCTGTGGCAAATGCTTTGAAAAATATTTCTTGGATTGGTTTCGGCGCGCTGGAGATTTTCGCACCGCTGCCAAAGCTTACTAGCATGAATCCTTCGGGTTTGTTGATAAAGTCGAGAATATCCTAAAATTAAAGATATTTTTTGAATAATTGCGTAATTAAACAATAAAATTAAGATTTCTAACTCTTTGGAATAGGCTTGAGCTGGGATTTACTCTTGCAAGTCATCCCCCCAACGGAAACAACATTTGGAGGGTGGGATCTTGTAATTTCTTCACTAAAATGAGTATTTGTAAGCACTAATGAAGTATCTTTCATCATTTCCGGTATACTTGGCATATCCGGCAAGGATAACTTTTCCCGTAGGACTTTCTCCACTTTTGGGAATGTTGCGTAACGAATTGCGTGGAAATAAGTTGTGCTAGCGAAGGATAAAATCCGGTTTATAAAATTTAAAGGCAAATCCAAGCCAAAATGTAGTTCTGGAAAGGCGTGAGATTCCAGGGGAAAGCCCAAAGTGTCTGGGAGCCACCCGAAGGGATGGGATGTGCCGAAGATTATTACTTTGGCTTTGTGCAAATGAGCTATTCCGTAAGCGCATTCGTTAAATAAAGCGTCGATTATTATCAAATCGAATTTTGAGGTTTTTAAAAACTGCAGGATTTCCGGGTTGCTTAGAAAGGCTTCGCAGGTGCTGAGTCCGAACTGGGGGAGTTGGTAAGTTAGGGAAAGGAGGAGTCCTCGTGGGCCTAGTTCGAAGCGTTGCTGCATTAAATCTATGCTTTCTGCTATGGCTTCCATTTTCGGCACGATTTCTTTCACTTTTGGATGTGGGGATTTGTTCTCATAGGGTTGGAGAAAGGTTATCGAGTGGTTTTTATCTGCTAGGGCTTCCACTAAGGGCCAGACGATTATCCGGTGGGAGTAGGTGGAGACGCCGAAGAAAAAGAGGATGTTTTCGGAGGAGGCTTTGTGGCAAAGAAGGATGCTGTGGTTATCGAATGGTTTTTATCTGCTAGGGCTTCCACTAAGGGCCAGACGATTATCCGGTGGGAGTAGGTGGAGACGCCGAAGAAAAAGAGGATGTTTTCGGAGGAGGCTTTGTGGCAAAGCAGGATACTGGTTGAAAGTAGTATTGGAATCCATTTTAAAATCATTTTTGAAGGATTTTTGCACACTTTGAGAAGTATTTTTACTTGGATTTTTTCACAAAACTTTTCACACTTGTCAAATCACGTGCAATTTTGCAAATGCGTAAAAAAATGTCACTATTTATTTATACTTTGCTAAATTTAAGTTTTTGGGTGAACATTTCTGAAAACTTTGGAATGGCCAGTGACGGATGAAAGATTGCAAAAATTGATCTAAATCAGAAATATAGAGCTGATCATGTTCTTGTTTTGTATTTAAAAATATTTGCTAATTCAAGTTGTTTTGACCACTTCAAAACGCTACAAAACCACAAAATATTTCGCACGTGTGAAGTTCGGCTTAGCTTTGTAGCAAATAAAATGAAACCGTTCTGTGGTTTTTGTGGCACTATTGTAATTACACAATACACAAGTTTGCTTTTAATTATCAATTAAAAATGATTCAGTTTAACTTTCCAGCATATTTAAAGGTTCTTATAAGTCGTTTTACTTAATTTACGTTTCACGTGCTAAAACTAAAAGGCTGTATGAAGTATTGAAGTTGAAGTGAATTGAAAGAGTGATTTTTATAACGTGATTGTATTAAAAAATCAACCTTGATACAGCTCGAAACAGCATTGAATACAAGAACTGTACAGGCTGGAGTTGACAGAACTATTCAATGCTATCTTTAATGAAATTCTGTATCTATGCAATCATTGAAATCCCACTACAAACACCAGGCATTAAACGTTTTATTTTGGCATTCATAAATGACTTCGTGTTTGTATGCTTTGATTTTTTTCCTGAAGAAGCCGGTATTTTAACAAATGTATGAAGCTGCTGTGATTATAAAAAATGAATAAAAGATTGGATATGAAGAAATGTACAAGTTCTCTAATATCAGCGACAACAGACAGCCTTTCATATAATGCATGCGTGATGAATCTGATGAATTTTAACAATATTTTTTAGATCTTGGCCCGGGGTTGTGAAAAACTGCATAGAATTATGTACACTGATGCGAATAACTATGTTGAAATGTTCATTGTATTGCAAGCTTTCATTTTATTGAGGAAGACATGGACAAATACTTTTTCAAAGTCAAAACAATCATCAGGTTTTGGTTGTGTGGGACTGGATTCAATAACCTCGTGGCCTTCAAGAACGAAATGAGAGACGTTTTTGTTTTGTATGTGCTTTAAGGATACAACTACATGTAGGAAAACAATTATTTTCTGCAACTTTTTTAATTGGCAATTAAAATTAATATCGTACATTGTTAGCCACGTGATTTTTATTTCAATTTTATGCCAGAGTAAATAAAGCGAAACTTTTATGATGTTTTGATGTCAGTATGTTATCAGCAGCACAGTAACCTAAATTCATGGAAAACAATAATTCTGTAATAAAATTGGACGAAATTGCCCACTCATACTGCATTAAAGCACATAGCAAAAGCCAATTTACTGAATTACTTATGATTGTTTTAATTTACTGAAAACATAAATCGTATTTCGATTGCAGGAAATTTTCTTTCGTTGAGTTGCTTTTCGATAAAGCATTTCTCTAGTGTAAATAAAGCCTACATTTTAAGCAAACAAAATGTTAAAATATTCATAGCATTTTTGATGCAAAAGATACATCAAACTAGGAGGATTACAAAGTCAGGCAAAATCAATATTCGTTGTTTAATAGCGAGCTTTCTTCAATTATTTATTTCATGATATGAAAGGGCGTATAAAGAATGTTTCAAGACTTTTGGAGTAGCCAAAATAATTTAGTAAACAGGTAGCCAGCCACAGGTTTTTCACTTTTGAAGCTCACATTTCTCTAAAAAATTGTTGCAAAAATGAAAAGAAATATTCTTGAAAAAGTCTTACACCTCCAAACCCTCCATTTTCAACTGTTTTGGTTTATTCACCCGACTTTCATTTCCAGACAAGAAAATAATTATTATCTTGTCAGTCGAAGACACTCTCTGATTAACTTATTCATTTTGATAACCGTATTAATTTGCAATTTTTCATTACGTAATCCAAATTATTTTTTAAATAGTGGGACATACTTTACTTTAATATTTTTACTTCCGCTAATTGGATTAAGTATTACATTGTGCCATTCTTCCAATGAGATTGTGTCTTGTTTAAATATCGTTTTGGAGAAGTCCAGCTTTCCAATTTACTCTCAAATTGAAGGTACATTACGTAATTTTAAACTAATTTAACGGTTAATTAACTATTTTAATCATTTTTGCAGGAAATTACAGAGATTTGCAGCGTTTAGATAAGTTCCTGGGGTGTTCTGAGATTTTAATTTGCTCACTTTCTCTTTTTAACCCTGGAATTTCCTTGATTCTTGTTGGAATGGATGCAGATAATTTGCAAAATCTAAATATTTCTGAAGGGAAAATATTTAATTTTTTACTTCTTTACGTTTCCGTATCTGTTCGGTTATTTTTTTGCGTGTTTTGTATAGCGGAAGTTACAAGAATGCTTTCTTTTCTAATTACTTTACTAATTGGAGGCGGCTCTTTGATAATTTTTAACAGCTCATTTAAAATTAAAGATCAAGTAATTAACGAGTTTGCACTTATCTACACGAGATTTACAAAAGCAATTACCTCCCCAATTAAGTTTTTAATTGTGTATTTTAATGTTTTACTTGTTTTAATTGTAATAGCCCAAGGCAGAAACTTTGAAGAGGGGGAAAATGATGCAATTTCCGTTTTGAGTTTAATAGCAGCTTTGTTAATTGTCCCGGTAGGGTTTTTAATTACGTTTTGCGAGTTTTTAAAAAAAGAAGGTATTCGATTTGCGAAGAAAAGTGAACTTGATTGCAATTTGCGAAAATATTTTGCAAATCGTGAAAGATCAGCGCTTTTGTATTCGGAAAGATTGCATTTGAAAGAAATAAGTTTATTAATTTGTAATATTATACAAGTTCTTTTAATTATTTAATCAGTCTTTAATTTAATTACAAACATTCCTCTGGTTTCGATTCACATCAATCGCAGTCTCAATCACATTTGTGCTTCGGTAATAATCCAGTGCGACAATCATAGACTTGGAGTACCAATCCTCACGCTGGTACCATTTGCTAACTTCGTTATTGGAAACATTTGAAAACCCCCGAACTCCAAAAAAGGGACGGAGGATTATATCTTCCGCGGTGGAGGTTAACTGCGCCATGGCAGACCACGCACGGTCGCTGGCAACCGAATTCGGTTAAAGCCGAGGTTAAATAACTTTCAAGCTGGTCTAGTTTATTTGTGTCGCCCCAGGCCTAACAAAAAGCAGTTAATTAGGTTAATGTATTAACTAATTAGGATTTTCTTATCTTACCTGTTCAATTCCCGGCCATAAAAATTCATTCTCCCGTTCCATTTCCGGTCTCGAGTAAAATAAAACTACGGTGCGATTCAGTTGCCATAATTGCTCGGGGGTAACAGAAAGTGATAAGGATTTGGGGGCTAATAGCTCCCCAATCTGGGACTCTATGTATTCAACTAATTTCCTGTGATCTTCTAAATCTTCTAATCCAACCGGAAATCTGTGAAAGTCTAATAAAATTATTTCGTTTGTTTCCTCAACAAATTTTTTAACATCTTCGAGCAAAGTACGAAGTGGGCGGATTCGCAGTCTGTCGTGGTTTATGTAAAATTGTTCAGCTATTGAAGGATAGTATCCTACTCGAACGTCCAGAGAGCGGATTCCGTGGATTAATTGGTCGTAAATTGAGTCTTCATGGCTGGAAATTGAAAAAATCAATTAAATTCATAAAATAATAATGTTTTAAGGTTTTTTCTGCATACCAGTACGTATACCCAACCACAGGACCTTCCGAGGATGACCCAGCGTAATGCAGCCATGAACCTGCATTATGCGTCCCGGGAATCATCAAAGAGGTCAACGGAATCTGGGAAATTTCATTTTTTAAGTCGTTCATCCAATTTGGATGGATTTCCAAACAGGAATAGATTCCAAAATCGTGCTGGCCATTTTCGTTGTGCACGTGAGCCACCCAAAAGTCAAGGCAGTGGTCAATAAAAGGGTTTAAATTTCTTCGGGCGTACCTCACAGAACTTTTAAAACTTCCTGAAGCTTCCGTTATCTCGTGAGCTTCTAAAATGTATTCATCAAACCGTGAACCGTTTATTTGAAGGGGGTTGGAGTTTAATATTACAACTGTGTCATTTTCTCGAAGGGATTCAAGGTTTTCCCAGTGGATTTCTAACATTCGGTCGTATAATATTATTTCCCCGCCCGAGTTTCTATACGAGGCTAAGGGGGACACCGTTAGGAAGATTTGGGGGCCTTGGAATAGCGCTGTAAAGTAATTTTAAGTTTTAATTAAATAAAACTTGTTTAAAATATTAAATACCGACCTTTTGAAAAAGTTTCTCTTCTTTGAGGTGGCGGTGCCCCAAATCCTGGCAAAATTAGGGCACATAGAAAAAGAGACACGAGCTTATACATTTTTGCGAATTGCAAATAGGAAAGTGGTGGCAATGGGAAATTTTTACATATCTTCTGTATTTATACGAAACTGTCATTTTTTTAATTGCGCTTGATTTGATAGAAACTAACATGCCATTATGATGCATCCGCAGCGTATCCACATAGATCACGTAAAATCCTCCTCCACTTCAAAAACTGATGTTATGCCACGGGAATTACGCTTTGTATGCAACGCTTTTATTTATTCGTAATAATCACACAACAATTTTATTTTGATCAGACTGAAGAGCTCCCAATTTTGACATATATCTGAAAAGTTGATATTGGTTCACACTTTATGAACTTGTTGACTGCTCTACTTCTAATAAATGCTTTTGCGTACACCTTAACGAGTAAAAATGGCAAATTGACACTTTTTTATCGCTGGATTAGTTTATGTTTTGTTGTGGATTGTGGAAGTGTGGATTGAAATGGGCTACGCAGATTACAGAAATATGCAGAATATTAATTACTTTTGCAAATAAATTATTCGCAGTAAATTTAATGCGTTCTAGTTCTGCCTACTATTCCGTATTGCGTAATTAGTGTAAAGATAGAAAATTATTAGTCTATTTTATAAGTAGCTCAGTTTAATTAAATCTACAATCATCATAATTTGATAGATTTGACAGTTTTGTGTACTAATTTATTAACAGTCTGACTAGTTATATAATTAATAATCAATCATTTTTGCACAAACACTCATCCTAAATGCATAAACTACTTAAAACATACACAATCATCAAAAATCAATATCTTTCAAGTAGGTTCTTGGAAATCCCAGTTGAATCTCCACAATTACTTAACAATTAGTTTTTATCGGGCATAAAAATATTTTGCACGTGCAAATATACTAATGCAAGCCTCCACCCCATCCAAACTCATTTCCTCTAAAATTATCTCTACTTTGGAACGAGCTAACCTCTGGAACTGTTAACCTCCTTAAAAACCTATTCGAAATGACTTGATGTGGATCATATTTATTAAATAAAGAAACCGCACGGTTCCACTCGCCAAAAACACGTGGAATAGTATCCCTCAGAAAATCCTCATTGCTTTCCGGGGCTGCTCCAGAATGCCCAAAGTTTTTACTCCATTCCGGCCTTGCCAGAGCATCTCCTCCGGAAAATCTGGAATAGCCCCAGGCTTCAAATCTTTTCATAAATTCGTCAATGCCCGGCCGTCCTGTTGATGTAATCGTGTTCATCCAAAGCCCAATGTTAA
The DNA here is from genome assembly GCA_036507315.1 of Lepidocyrtus fimetarius. Taxonomy (NCBI): domain Eukaryota; kingdom Metazoa; phylum Arthropoda; class Collembola; order Entomobryomorpha; family Entomobryidae; genus Lepidocyrtus; species Lepidocyrtus fimetarius. The sequence continues at coordinate 6,822 of JAANSO010001412.1, read as the reverse complement.
ACTCCGGCTTAAACGGACTTAATGGAGAAATAGCTGGAGCCACGGCGCCTTGAATTTTTAATTCATTCGGGTCATCCAAACCCGTCGCTCTTAATTTTATGTACCGATCAACTGGGTAGATCCCACGGAGTCCGAATTCATTTAACAAAGCTGTGTAAAAATTGTAAATCTCGTTGATAACCACTTGCAAGTTGTCCCTGCTTGTTAAAACGACAAAACCGCTGTAAATGATCTGAGAAGTTCCATTGTAATAAAGCAAAGTATTCTTTGAAGGGCCCCAGATATCCCAAGTGTTTGTTTCTGTCAGTCCCTTTATTAAATTTTGCATTGATTGCGTTCCAAAAACTGGCCCTGGGGTTTGAGGATTCTCTTCGTTTATTGGAAACTGGTAGTTATACGGTTCCAGCACAAGTTTTGATGTTGGAGGCTTCTTTTCAGTGATTTCCCAGAGTTTTAGCCAAGGACTTTCTGTAAATGGGTACCAGATCGCGTCAACCCTTCCGTATTGATCCATTAGGGAGGTCATGGTCCGAAGAAAAGGTCCTTCATTTGGGTGGGCGAATAGTTCCCGGGCGGAAATGTCTACTCTGCTTATGCACCGCATGTTGTAGTTCTTTCCAACCATTAAACTCACTTCGGTAATTATCGCGCGGCCGATATGAACAAGAAAACCGGAAATGTCGGGGTTATCCCTGGAGAATGTTTTTATTACGAAGCGGTGCTCATTCTTATCCCAAACGATTGCTTTTAACTCCAAAATGAAGTTACTAACAGACCCGAAGGAGTATCCTGTGGAGTTTAGTAATTCTTTCAAAGCTGGAACTCCAGCCCCGTGCCCTCCAATCGCGAAAACTCCTCCGAGTGTGGCGTCTCCAATTATTGGGGTCATAACTACGCCCGCTCCGTTTTCCTCTGCGAATGTTAGAAATTCTTCCAGGGTTGCTCCAGGCTCGGCAATAACTGTGTTTACCCGTAGGGAAGTGTATGGAAAGGAAGGATCTGGAATTTCCATGCTTCCCATCCGCATCCTTTTCATGTGCCGCCGCATATCTATGATAAGCGTGTCTGAGGCGGAATCTTCTTCAGAAATTGTTAGTGCCGGGTAGTTATGCCTGAAGCCTTGAACTCGGACGTGTTTTCCGTTTTCATATGCCCAGTTTACTACCCAAAGGACTTCTGAGGGGGTGCGGGGGTGGACTATTTGGAATGTTTGGTTGTTTACGATTTGTCTGGACCAGCTTATGTACGAGTCTAACGTAATTTCTAAAGGATTCCGTTCAGTTCCATGTCCATGAGATTCTCTGCCTAAAAATAAATACGATTTAGTACAAAATTAAACTATATTTAAGATTTAACTTTTACCTGACGAAAATAAAAATAGAACTTCCACTGTAAGAATTTTTAAAAACATTTTTGTAATTCATAAAAATTTCTGTATGTTCACTAATAAATCATTTTTAGTTATGAAAACTGCTGCAAGTCTGTTAAATATCCAGATATATTCTGCAATAAAAGCTTTTTTGTTTGGAAATGTAGGTGAAGGTGTTAAGCAAAGGTATTTTTCCATTACATTTTAATGAAAGGATAGCATTGTACCGGCAACTCCCAAGTTAACTAAGAGCATTTGTACTTATGATTGTGAATGAAACGCGCTATTATTGCAAAGTTTTATGATTTTTCATGGACTGTTGATCAAGGTTAAACTTTGGCTGTTGATAGAACCACATATAAAATTTTTATGCGAAAAATAAATTGAGCTGCATACGCAAAACAGATTTAATTCAACATTTACTAATCATAAATACAACAATGCTTGAAAAACATTCAATGAATAAAACTTAAGCCACGCCCGTTATGATATTTAATTAACTAAAAATATGTTTATAAAATTATTGACTAATTAATGTACTTCATTAAAATTAAAAACTGGGAAGAGAATACAACCGACTCCATCCATACTCCCCAACTAGATATCCCGGACCACCAATTAATTTAAGCGATACCGTTGGTTCCGGAGTTTTCTTTAGTAACTTCCGTAAAAACTTGTTTGAAATAACTTTATGAGGATCGTATTTATCAAATAGGGTCACAGCTCTGTTCCAATTTTCAACTCCAAAAGCCCTGGGAATGATTTTCTCAAGGAACTCTTGATTTTCAAAAGGAGCTGTCTCAGAATGGCCCCAGTTTTTACTCCACTCCGGCCTAATCAATGCATCCCCTCCGGTAAATCTGGAGTACGCTTTGGCTTCGAATTTTTGCATGAATTCGTCAAGAAAAGGTTTTCTCGTTTTGGACAGCGTGTTCATCCAAACCCCGACGTTAAAATCGGAGGATTTTATCGGACTTAATGGGGAAATATCGGCTGCCACTGCACCAGGGATTGGCGTTTCTCGGGGGTCGTCTAAACCTGTGGCGCGAAGCTTTATGTATTGGTCCACAGGGTATAAACCTAATTTTGCATAGGAATGAACTAATTCTTCGTAAATTTTTATTATATCGTGGATTACAAGTTGCATATTTAATCGGTTTGTTAGCACAACAAAGCCACTGTAGGCTAACGGTGTTGAGGTTCCGTTGTAATACAAAATTGTGTTTTTTGAAGGACCCCAAATATCCCATTTTTTATTTAAATTCAGTCCCCTGATTAAATTTTGCATTGATTTCTGGCCAAATCCAGGTCCTGGCAGGGGATTTAGTTCGTTTGCTGTAAACTGGTAGTTATAAGGTTCCAAGGTAACCTCTGAGGTTGGAGGCTTCCTCGGCGTGATTTCCCAGAGTTTAAGCCAAGGGCTTTCTGTAAGTGGGTACCAGATGGTGTCCACCCTTCCGTATTGGTCCATTAGGGAAGACATCGTCCTTGTATTTGGAATGGCTTCAGTTGGGTGGGCGTAGAGTTCCTGGGCGGGAACGTCTACTTTGCTAATGCACCGCATGTTGTAATTTTTTCCGACCATTAAAGTCACTTCAGTAATTACCGCGCGGCCGATATGAACAAGAAAACCGGAAATGTCGGGGTTATCCCTTGAAAAAGTTTTTATTACGTAACTGTGCTCATTCTCGTCCCATACCACGGCTTTTAATTCCAAAATTGCGTTACTTAAAGAACCGAAGGTGTATCCTGTTGAGTTTAGCTTTTCATTTAAAGCTGGAATCCCAGCCCCGTGTCCTCCAACAGCTAGGACGCCTCCGATTGTTGCGTCTCCGATTATTGGAGCCATCACTATTCCAAGTTCGTGCACTTCAGCAAAAGTGAAAAAAGCTTCCATTGATGCGCCAGGCTCAGCTATTATTGTGGAAGTGCTTCCCAAGCGCAGCTTGTTCATGTGCTTTGTCATGTCAATGATGACTATTTTGGAGGGATCATCCTCCTCTGACACAGTGATTGGAGGGTATGAATGTCTAAATCCTGCTACACGAACTTGCCTCCCGGCATGGTAGGCCCAGTTTACGATTGACACTACTTCTGAGCTTGACTGGGGGTGTGTAATTAGGAACGGGGGAGTGTTGTTGATTTGTTGAGCCCAGTTTTCATAAGGGGAAAATGAGATTTCTAAACCGCCTGTCCAAACGCCATCAGCTAAAGACAATCCCGCTAATAAGAGATTTTAATTTAAAATTAAACTTAAAGTATTCAGTAATTATAAAAATGTACCTGTCGCAAGGAAAAGCGCGAGACAGTTAAAAATCCCGTTCCAGAACATTTTAAGTTTGTTTTAGCGGTTTCAGCAATTTATTAACTGCGATACTGCGAATCTTCTGAAGCCATTGTTTAGTTCCAAACCTTAATTGTGATTAAAACTGGAAGCTAAAATGCTTGCTATGATTTAGGGTTCATCTGTAAATACTTATCGGGTGGGCTTGCAATTAGTCCTTGCATAGCTGCGCTTATCTTTGTTCCTGTTTTTATAAGTTAATTTGGCTTGTTTAGCAAACTGATGTGGTTAATTAGGATGGAAGTATTCCTAAGTTAATCTAATTAGAAGTAATCTAGGCGTTTGTAATGGAATGCCAATATAGCCAAATCTTTTCCACTTGAATGAGCTTTGCATATGTAATTCAACAATATTTAATTCAATTAAGTTTACAGACGCCTTTTATTTACTTAAAAACAATAAAAAAGTTTGCATTTTGTAAAAATCAACAGTATTTTGCATAAATAATAATTTATTTATGTTATTTTGGCAATTAGCTGGTTTAGCTAGTCCGTCTCCATCCAAAATTCTCTGAAGTCAACTTCCCCACTTGAAATGGCACCAACAACTCCCTCAAAAACCTGTTGGAAACCACTTTATGGGGATCGTACTTATCCAACGTTTCCACTGCGTGGTTCCACTTCTCTATTCCAAAAACCTCGGGAATCCTCTTTATAAAACTTAAATCTTCAAAAGCGCCTTTCTCCGCAGAATAGCCCCAGTTTTTACTCCACTCCGGCCTTGCCAAACCATCCCTTCCGTTAAACCTTAGATAAGCAAAGTCCTCCATTCTTTTCATAAACTCTGTACTGTACGGTTTCCCCTGGCTTGTCAGGCAGTTCACCCAAACTCCAACGTTGAAATCTGGACGGGAGGTTATGGAACTAATTGGCGAAAGGTCTGGGGTCCCTCCACCGGGCACGGGCACATCTCCTGGGGTGTCCACCCCAGTTATTTGTAATTTCATGTAGCCATCAATTGGATGCAACCCTCGGGAATGGTATTCATTCAATAGATTTGAATAGAATTCGACAATGTCGTGGAAAACGTATTGAATGTTGCCGCGGTTTGTTAAAACTACAAAGCCACTCCAAACTTGAGCTTCCGTTTCGTTTTCGTACAGAATTGTGTCCCTGGAATGACCCCAAATGTCCCAAGCTCTGTCTTCAGTCAATCCCTTCATTACATTTTCTAAGGATTCTTGTCCAACTTTTGTATTTTCAGGACCTTCTAAACTTGTTTTAAAATGGTAATTGTAAGGTTGTCGCACTTGCCTGGAACCTGGCGGCTTTTTCAAACTCATTTCCCAAACTTTTAACCAAGGGCTCTCCGTAAAAGGGTAGTAAATCGCTTCAACTCTTCCAAACTCTTCCAAAATTGAAGATATTGTCCTCAGTCCTGAGGAATTCCGAGGGTGGGAAAATAACTCCCTTGCGGGGATGTCCACCCGACTTACACAGCGTAAATTGTAGTTTTTTCCAACGAGTAAACTCACTTCGGTTATTAAAGCTCTGCCTAAATTTAAGAGAAAAGCGGAAGCGTCGGGATCCGAACGGGTGAATGTTTTTACTATGTATTCTCCATTTTCGTAAACTATCGCTTCGAATTTTGTTATTAAATTGCTTAAACTTCCGAAGGAATACCCGGAAGTGTCGAATCCAGTTGGGATGGAGCTTCCGTGTCCCCCCAAAGCAAGCAGTTCTCCGATTGTTGCTTCACCAATGTCGGGAGCGCTCATAATGCCGAAATCATTTTGTTCTGCGAATGTTAAAAACTCCTCCAAGGAAGCTCCAGGTTCTGTAATTATGGTGTCCAGGGAGGTTACGTTTTGCGGGTTTGTTATTATTAAACTACCCAAACGGAGTTTCTTCATGTGGTGGGTGAAATCAAGTAGTACAGTTTTGGAGGGCTCGTCGTCTTTGGTAATAATAAGTGGGGAGGGTGAATGCCCTTGAACTCTCACGTTTTTTCTTAGATGGTAAGCCCATGTTACTATTTTTGCAACTTCTTGGCTTGTTTTTGGATACAAGACCAGGTAAGGTTGAAGAAGTTTTGTTTGTCCTCCCCAGTTTAATTTTTCGTAGGAAAATTCAACCCCTGGGGGTGGCGTCTGTTCAGTTTTTAAATCGGATAGGGTTCCCTGAGCTGAAATTTTTAAATGATTTGGTTATCTTGTTTTGAAATCAAGAAATAATAATTTTAAGTATTTAATTACCCAAGAATAGAATGTAAATTGAGGTGAATAATATTAACTGGAACATTTTAATTATTATCTTTAATCCTCACTGATAAGCAACATTTTAAACACTGATATGATTTTGAGTTGGAATAAAGCTCCAAAAAGACGGGTAAACAAAGATGAATTCTGAAATGATTCACGTTTTTTGTCTCATTTTTATTGAATTTTGTAAACATCTTAGTCTGAATTCATAATTCGTACCATTGCATTAATTTCATGAATATTTAATTCATAATTCACAGTTAGTGCACATTACACGGAAAAACCTTGATGGAATAGCGTCTGGTCAATTTTTTATCTCATGCGTGTAATGTTTTTAATCGTCTGAATGCAAAAAGTCAATCATTTACATTTAACTTGCTAGTTAAACCATTTTTAATTTAATCAGTGTAGCAGTAAAACATAAAAGGTTAATTGCAACACAATGTATAGGTAATCATAGGATTTATTAGATGCTGAACGCTGTTTCGCAAGAATTGCAACGATTATTATTACTTACTTAGTTTTAGGGTAAATTGATATAACTGTAAATTCTCACCATTTTAGACAAGTAAAAAGTAGAATTTAGACTTTAAAGAGATTTTATTTATTAACGATAGTGAATATGGGATACATTCTTATAATTATGAAGAATTCTTATTACACCAACCCATCAAAGCCCAAGTCTTCATTTCCTCCACCGCCACCTGCATCCCCAGAACAAGCCGTGCAGTCCGGAGGTGGGACGCACTGGGAAGTGTCCGCAACACTGCGGAGTTCCGTTGGGCATAGGTAAATAACACGATAAAATCCTCCGTATTTATTATTGGCTATGCATTTTACAAAGTAGTTGTCCCTCCCTTGCATCAGAACCGTCCCTTCTTCATAACACTCTGGGACGGGAATGTTCAT
>JAANSO010001411.1:0-17250 GCA_036507315.1 Lepidocyrtus fimetarius | reverse complement strand
CCAACTATAAAACTGAAACAATGGAACATTATTGTTCATCTCATAATCGTCTAACAGAACGAAACAATGCGGGCTGTGGTCATTCTATTATAAAGCCCTGACCATTATCATTACTTTATGGTAAACGGTTGAGTAAACAGAAACAAAAAAGTGGCCGTCAAAATATCATCAGTCAGGTTAGCATTTTATCAGAGGAAGAAAGCACAGGAAAGTAAATTGTTTTCTTTCTCAAGTTGATTTTCATATCTCACCAAAATGTTGATACGGCTACACCCACACCCACTCTTCCTCATTTGCTAACACGTAAATTTGAAATTTTCGCAAAAGATTTTTTGCAAATAATCACCCGACAGTATCACTAAAGAATGGTATCATTATTTGTTAATCTTCAAGTTTGCATTGTAAAGCCCAATATACTTTTACCACTATGTGGCGGCCTCCGTTCATGAATCTACTTTAAAAAATTACATAATTTTTATTTAGACTTGCCAAAGCTATGATTAAAAAACTATGAAAAATTGAATGAGCTGATCCCTGGTTCAGTTTTTGCAAGAAGGGAAAATGAAAATGGGTGTAAAAATCGGCGGTTGATAAATGGTTTGATGTGTGATGCGGTGAAAATGTCGGTGCGATTATGGTGTCAAGATCATCAACCATCCATTCAACCTTTTGTAGTTTGAAGTTTACAAAAAGGATCATTATCGTCCGTCATCAATCACATTGCATAATACACGCAGCCTTTTATGTTATCTGTAGTACAATTTACTAACAAAGGAAAGAAGATGGTTTAATGAAGAATCTTGAAGATAAACAGTACGGCCTTTTTCTTTTTTAAAAATAAATTATCCTGAGAATCGGATCGTAAAAGATTGTAACAGTAAAGGGGCTTAAACTAATAATCTATTGTGTTCTTTAATGATTATCAAAATTGGTCTGGTTTTCATCTTGATTTTAAAGACTTTTCTAACTCGGAAAAGGTAAAATTGTAGTTCCCGTTTTGTCTTCGTAATTTTGGTCTCCGAGAACCAAATAAGTATTCATGTAGATCGTTAAATAATATAATTTTACATTTTTGAAATGTGATGCTATTGATTTTGTACTCGTACATTTCTCCATGAAGACATAATGTACCCTAAAACCGTGAGATCATCTCATGCAATTATTGAAGTGGTACTCGGATAGTGATAGAATGACTTTGTGATGTTTTTGGTTGCACATTTCTAAAAATTAAAATTTATATATCAACTTTGGTTTAATCATAAGCAGAATGCTAACTCTTTTAGGGTGACGTCTATAATGATTCAACGATTCGTTGAAAGCTCTGTACTAGGAATTATTAAAAATGCAATTTACATAATCAAAATTACTAGTTTTTTGCTTAGATTGCACTGGAGAGTGAGCAATGCTAGGATTTAATACTGGAAATCGATTTTGGCAAAATATTAATAAAAATGATTGAATTCAAGCAAAAAAATGTTTGTGTCCAGCAGAGTATTTCTCATTAAAAATTATTCTCATTCTCACAGTCAATTATTCACACTAGTGAATTTTAAAATTCATTACAAATGAATATCGTCTTCTCTTTTTCTATCGGTTGTCTCTGAAGTTGTTTTGTGCGATATGCCTCTACGTGGGAAGGATTTGCCGATACACAAATCATGGGAAACCTGTCATAATTTTTATTGAACAATGGGAGACTTGTCTATAAAATCAATAAAAAAGCCTTTGGTTAGATGAAGTGATGATGTAACATGAGACTTGACAAATTTAATGAGTCACTGATTTTTCTCAAAGAAACATGATTTATGTCTTGTATGATGGGATGGCAATAATCAAAATTGACAATGACCAAGTCATAAAAACGCTGAAGAGGTTGTAAGTAACAAGAAGTGAAAATGTCATTGTGTGACTTTTTTGCTGTTTTTTGACGAGAATATTGCAAGGCAAAGGAAACTTATTAAAACCTGACGTGATAAAAGTTGTTGTAATACGCAAACCTCTCAATCTTTAAACCTTTTGTTTGACACTGACATTTTCTTTGTATAATAATAAAACAATGCTTGGAAAACTTAATATTTTTTCTTTCCGTGTAGAGAGCTTGAATCATGGATAAATTTAGCTGGAATCGGTGATTTATTCATTAATAATTAATAGTATCGCTTAAAATTTAATTATGCTTCTCAATTCTCAATTGCATATAATCATAATCACGATTCACAAAACGTAATCAGGCGTGTAGTTTTTTATGTTTGATCATGATTACTTTACTAGACGCGAAGATTTACTAATAAAATGAGTGGAGTGAATCTTCAAGGTTGACTTTTAGGATCTAAACGTATAACAATGCTTATTTTAGGACAATGGGTCCAGCTGCATTGCAGTTGCTTTGTTGTGAAGTTTTGTAAAAATTATTATGCTGATTTTCCTTTAAATATGATGATGATTATTACAATTATCCGACTAGTCAAGCAGCTTAAAAATTAATCTTTTTTATTGGCGAATTATATTATGGTAATTAGCTAGCAAATTCGTACCCAAGGTTAAGAAACAACTATTATGAGATTTGTTGGGAGAGAAGTAATAATAATATCCACTTTCAGAAGAGGATGATGCACCTGGACAAGCGGCAAGTTTTTTTGATGTCAAAGATTACTTTTTGATTATACCAGTATACCAAGTTCTGCATTGGGTCGTATTGCGGAAGCATTTTTTCAATCAGTATATTGAAATGTTATTTTTAATTTAAGCAGATTCGATTTTATCTACTTTCATGGAAATTAATTATTTTCAAATTCAAAAAGTCCTACACAAATTGAACTATTGCTAACCTAATGATTAGTCAAGTATAAGGATTTACTTACTTGGTATCGGCATCGATTAAGTCCCCAGGAGTGTAACTCGCAGAACTTAATTTGAAATGAGATCGGACTCCGTTGGTTCGGGCCCACTGGTGGATATTTCCACTTAAGAGAGACCATGCGGAAACCCGGCTCTCCTTGTAAATTAGCAATAGCTGCAAAAATACAAGCATTAGATTAGTTTTTCAAGTAATTAGCAATCAAAATGAACTTTCAAGATTGAGATTTTCTTATGAAATTGTTCCCCATTGGATCAATTATGATATTCAAGATTAAGTCACGTACACATACTTGACATGATATATCTACATATTACATTCATACATAAACTTTCAACATGCAGACAAATACTAATCTCGTTTAATTTGCTTTGCTTAACTTTCAGGGACTGAGGAAACTGTTACGTGACAAATTAGAAACTGAACGAGTGACAAAAAATGACAAACCACACACAGACACAGGTCTGCCAACTACAATATGCAATCAAGTAACTGTAATGCGGTTACTTCAGTAAAAAACGAAGATTTTTAAGGATAAAAATAAAAAATATTTTAAAACCACTGAATAATAATAAAGTAATAATGCGCAAGTAATTGAACATTTATAAGGTAAAGCAAAAAGCTCAACGCTGCATGGCTTGTCCTTGCAAAAACATAAATTCGTCATGCATGATTGTACAAGTGACATTTGATTCGTTTTAGGTAAAATCGTTCTGAATCATTTAGTTACACAAACTTTAGCCTGACTTGGGCAATCTGACGCTGAACGAGGGGTAGTAAATGTTAAATAAACTTTGAAGAATTTGCGAATTTTGGTTTTGCCAGTTTTCTTATTGCCTTGCTAAAAATGATTTGTTCAACAAAGATGAATATTCAACTTACTTTGTGCATCAGCTAAAAATTGAACTGAGAAAATTGCAAAGACAGTTAAAACTCCGATGGTGGCGTTATCAAAAGTCCATATTCTCCGGAAGCTTCTTCTCCTTCTTCGCTTTACGTTCCACCTCATTTCTGCAACATCGCTGGTGTTACTGTTACTACTTCTGGAATCGGGGGAAACTAGGATTCGGCTGCTCTTGTAATCACTGTTGTTTGACATTTTGTTTCTAGTGTTCCTTTGAGGAACAACTTTCTCCTTTTCTTTCTCCAGATGATGAAGGCACAGATACTTTTAAACAAGATTGATTTTGATAGGCACTAACTTCCTCCTGTTTAGTTAGTTAATTTTGATTTTGTCCTTGGTTAAACAACTGCAACAAAAATAAAATGTTCGTCTTTGTATAAAAATGAATTTGCAAAAATGATTGTTAAGATTAAAGTAAGGTTCTCTGGCTGTTACCCTTGAATTAAACGAGCAAGTGATAAATACTAATAAATGATCCGTATAAGAGGTTTTAGAAATTGAATATTCAACACAATTGATGACCACAGAAGAAACATGAATTAAAAGGTGTGAAGAACAATCTTGAAAGCTTTGGAGCTAATCAATTGACCTTTACACTGAATTAAAAATTTCTTTGAAATTTTATTCTGTAAATTAAAAGTGAAAAAATAAGTGTGTATAAATTATAAAGCGTAAATTATTAATGCTAATCTTGTCAAATCAAAACTTAAAATCCTAATCAAAACATTTCATATTTCAAATAAATTGTGATGCCATTTTTTACTAAAAAACTGGGTTAAAAGTCTTTTAACCAAAATTCATTCTACTATGATTCCTTTTCAGCCAAAAATGGTTCATTCATTTCCAAAGCATTTAGTTAAAATTTCGAAAAATGATGGCCCATTTTTCATTCAATTTTTCAGATAGTGCTTGGCTGAGCTGTGAGCTTATTAGTTCAAAATTGCTCTTTAAAAATGGCATCTGTCACACCATACATATAGCTCAAGTTACATACCTACAGCATACCGTGACCATTTAAACATTAATCAAGCTTAAGTAGATAATTCCTTTGTGATGATTAGCTGAATGAGAGTTTGAGCCAGTTGCTAAACTAGGGCTTGTGGTAATTATTTTCAGCCCTCATTCTTCTCTTCCTCTTTTGTTTTTAATTATGATGGCAGAAAAATAGACAAAGAGAAACCCCTCATTTCATCCAGTGAGACTAAAACAAAACTTGTCATGCATGCAGTAAAGCTCCAACATTTGTTCTTTTAAATTTTGATGTAAAATAGTGCTTAGCTTGAAAATTTCGAAATTTTGCATCTGTCATTCTTAGAAACTGTCAACTTTTTGCTAATTATTATACAAGTCTAATATTCTCTAATTAACTTTGGGAAGAGGAGTAACAAAGTTTCCCTTGGACTTGAGATTAATTCAAGGAAAGTTATATATTTGTACTGTAATAGTATGTAAATCAGATTATGACGCAGTTGGTGACAACCCATACAATTTTATTTTAACAGATGGTTCCTCCAAACTCAATTCAAATAGCTTTGCACATTTGAATTCGAACAAAACCAGTACTTCTGCGAAAACAAACGGAATTAGACCAAGTTCCTTTATTTCCTAGTTATCTTATTCTTTTGAATCAAATTAAATAAGCAATGAAAATTGGGTTCGTATATTCTCTAATTAACTTTGGGAAGAGGAGTAACAAAGTTTTCCTTGGACTTGAGATTAATTCAAGGAAAGTTATATATTTGTACTGTAATAGTATGTAAATCAGATTATGACGCAGTTGGTGACAACCCATACAATTTAATTTTAACAGATGTTTCCTCCAAGTCAATTCAAATAGCTTGGCAAATTTGAATTTGAACAAAACCAGTACTTCTGCGAAAACAAACGGAATTAGACCAAGTTCCTTTATTTCCTAGTTATCTTATTCTTTTGAATCAAATTAAATAAGCAATGAAAATTGGGTTCGCATACTTATAAGTTCTTTTATTTGTACGGGTTTTTTGAGCAGATATGCGATTTAGGACAAGTTCAAAGTTTCAAACAATCCACGTGTTTTTATATTCATAATCATGTGCCATTTCATTTTTGGTTCAACAGTTTTCTATTCAAACATTTTTTTCTTTTTAAAAACGCTTCATCTTTTGTCTCCATTTGTGCACAACTCATTGTGTGGCATTTTGCATGAGCCATTTACTGGCAACCTTGCACTTATCTGAATGGACATTATGTGAAAATCTTCTGCTTTTTCTCTTTGACACCTCTCATTTAACTAAAACCCAAACCGCAATACATAATACTAGCTGTGCAATCATTTTTCTAACTTTTCTTTACCAGCATAGTCACTCAAATGACGTCAATAAAAATAAAACGATCTTTTTAAACTGAAATTTCTAAACCAAAAATACAGTACATGTGTTTAAGGAAGAAATTATTATTTTATATGTTGTATTTTAAAAGCAAAATTGTTATTACAAATCAAAAACCATTAAAATTAATAGAATATTTACAATTTTCTACTCCTTTCATTTTTTGTAATCCATCAATGTGCGGTAATATAGTGTAATTTTGCTCTTTCTCTTTTCACTACTTTCCTTTAACCGGCACACCTACCGCTAAACTACTATTTAAAATTTTTTGGGTTGAGCAGACGTGTTTGAAACGTGTGAGGATAAAGAAACGCGGTGATGTATTCGCAAATGAATCATGTCGGACTTCCGACAACATTTCTTTTTAATAAAAATGAAAAGCTGATCAATCAAAATCTTAAATAATTAAAAACGCATATTAGTCTAATCATTCTAAATTGGATATTTATTTTTGCTATTTGAGCACAAACAAGGCTCATTTACGGGCAATTATTTAATTATAGCTGGTTTTACGCAACCCAATAAGTTTTGCATATTTCTTTATAAATTCCTACACATATAAATATCGTAAGCCAAAAAAGCATGCACAACACTTTTGCATCAATCACATATCTCATCAGTCTTAATCATAATTCATAATCTTTAACAATTACCATTCCTATCATGATAATATGCTTTATTACCTCCTCTTCTCTAAACAGAGCTTGATTTTGCTTCAAGTCTTAAATTTTATTATGAAAAGTGAGGTTAATTATGAAAAGGAAACTTATCTGATTTCAGATTCATTTTTATTTGCTGTTTGGCTTTGGCATCTTTGGCAAAAGGGCTACGAATGCAATTGAATTATAAAACTTGTTCGACCAGTGCAGGGTGCAGACAGGTCCTTTAAGCAGCTACTCTGAGTTTTATATATTTTTCATTATTGTTTTTTTTTTGCTGATACCTTGATTTCATACCTACTTTGCTACTTTTTAAACATGTCAGCTCTCATTTCACTCTTTTTTACATTGCAGAGTTTTGTAAGCTTAACAAGGTAATGCTTAGTCATTAATCTAGAAAAAATTGGTGGAAATATTGAACCACTTTTGCTTTAAACCAGCATCCGTTCATTCCTTTCATTCATGAACAATCAAAAGGGCCCTTCTTTTAACTTGGCTTAAATGCTTATTGAATTTTGAACANTCCGTTCATTCCTTTCATTCATGAACAATCAAAAGGGCCCTTCTTTTAACTTGGCTTAAATGCTTATTGAATTTTGAACATAATGCAAATCATATTAGTGAATGAGATTAGTAATGATAAAGCGCAGCAGTCAAGCCATCGTAGTCGTGCAGTTTCAGTATAGCATAATATAGCACCAATTTCATGTGTTCCGCCTTCATCTGATAAAGTAAATCTGCAATTGTGCATGCCATGCGAATGAGATTCAGTTTTTGAGCTTTTGTGCTTCGTCGTGCATACCATTAAAATTATAAAAATGATTTGAGGTTTGGTTTTTGGTTTGTAAAGTTGAGTTTGATTTGGTTTGTTTATAAAAATTTTTATTTATTGACTCACGTCACGTCTCCCTTTTCATCCCTTTCTTGCAAATAAATAAAAATAAATACGCAAAACGTAATGTTACGCGCTCCCACTTTTCGCACTTGAATAAAAACGAAACTTTACGTCTGTCTGTAGCCTAAAAGTTTAGACAAAATAAAAATGAATGTAAACAAAAACAAACTTTTGTAGTAAGCAGAGTTGTAAAGATGCAAAATGACAAAAAATGAACGTGAATTATCCTCCCGTGTCGTCAATATAACCTGAAAACAAAATCTAATAAGACAGAAGGAGGATTTTATGCAGGGTGTAAGTGAATTCAAAAATGACTTTCATTTAATGTCTATCATGAACATCACTGTGATTGCCCTCCCTCGCAAAACGAAATGACAATAAAAATCCCACGAGGGATATACATTGAAGAAAGACCTCCACTTTCTTCTCAAATTTTATAAAAATCCTTGCAAGGCAATGAGAAAAAAAACAAGAAAAGCCACTTTAGCCTACTTTTTATTACGATCATCACACTCGACAACAAAAATACTTCATGGGAAGCTGCGTATATTTTGAATGTCGGTCGGTCGGTGTTCTGTCTACCGAGTACTAACAGAAGGGTGTAAAAAGCCTACTTTTTAACAGTGATTATAAATGCTGCTATTTAGTTGATAATGATCATGAACGTTATGATTTTATGATAAACATCATTGTGCATCACGCCGTGTTGTGATATTGCCACTGATAACAAAACAATTATGATTTAACCAAACAGTGTACTTCGTGGTAGAAAAAGAAATTCTATACAAGAAAATTAGAGCTTTACCGGTACTGTTGGTATTTTTGGCTTTCAAAATGCAATCTTTTGGGATGTTTTTTTGATAAAAGTAGATTTTTCTAAGGTGTTTGGCATTGCATTGGCATCAACCTCCGTTTATTTTGGTTGCGTGAAGGAGAAAAAATTTGCAAACGCACCAACAAATGTGAATGCAATTCAATAAACGCTCATAACAAAAAAAGGGTTCAATGGAAACTAAAAAGAAGCATTGACAGTGCAACGGCTGTTGATGTGGTTCTTGGCAATGCTGCTGCCGTGAACTGTAAATTGCGATATAAGTTTTCCTAATTTTTAAACATTCACATATAGGCATCTAAAAGAATGCAATGTTTCTTTGCTTTTGATATGAATTCATGCGTGCGTAGATAACACTTCTAAAAATGAGGTGTCTTACGCAGGATGAATTATGTCTTTTGTAATATTAAATAAGAAAAATTGTGTTTTTATTGTGTTAATACTTATGTTGGTGTGTTGTTTGCGTTCTGTTGCAACCTGCAAAACACGGTAACCAAATTGCTATTGCAATGCTGCAATTTACTTTGGAATCATGCGAAGCCAGCCTCTTAAATCATTTGGTAGACAAGATTTAGATTACGCTTTCCACAGTCAGTCTTTTCTAATTGAAAATGGTTAATGTGTCATAATTTACCTTATTTTGCACTAGCTTACTCTAATTTAATCAAATATTTGAAAATGTCCTTTATTTTCTAAGCTTTCAAAGAAAATTACTCAATTCCGGTAACTTGAGCATTGCGTCCACTTGCAAATTTTACTCGGTCTATTTTTAATCTATTGCTAAAATGTGAAATGTAATCTAGGACAAATTTTTTCTCCGTGCTGCAACTAAATTTTTAAACGTGTCATTAACACAAGAATAGGCACAGAATTCGTTTTCGCAAAAAGTGGAATGAAGGTAAGCAAGGCTGAAAACTAGGGATGGTCATAGGTACGAAATATACACGCTGTCACTGATTTTCTTTAAAAAATCAACAAGTTAACAACTTTGCTTATAAAAGTCGGTAGAAAAAGACTTGTTTTTTGCAAGTGATGAGTTTAAAACGCTTTTTTAAGAAAAAAATATGCACCACCAGCAGCAAACAACAGAAACAGCAGCAGCACATTTTATTATTGTCTTCTTGCATAAAAATGTCAACCTTATCTTAAAATGATCACCACGATTTGTGTGAAAACCTACTGCTGCTTTTGCTGGGAGTAAAAAAGAAGCCCTAGAATTACCCAAACACAAAAGCAATTGTGTCATCGTCACATCAGTCGTTGTCATTGTCATTCATGCATGATCATTATCATGCGCTACCTACAAACAAAACAGTAACGACATTAAAAACCAAGCAAAACTAGTGAAAAACTTACCCATCACCTTTTTTTACTGTGATGCAGGCTCACTATAATCTTTAAAGCAAAAGTACAAGTTTTTTGTAGTTTCTTAAAATTAATTCTCTATTCAAATAAAAGAGGTTAACGAAATGGATAAATCTCATTTTATAATGAAAGTTTGTTATGGTATGCATTTCAGCAAATTTAGGTTTAAATACTCGTAAAATGTATCGGTGATTTCCTACCAAAACTAAGTTTATTGATCAAAGGCATCATTAAAAATAGTTGTGCATCATTAAACACAACAATTTAAGCCGAAATTGCGGATCGTTACTTGTAATTGATGTTAACTTTTATCTATGGTCGTTTATAACAGTACTTTAGTAAATTACAACGTTTTGGGAAGAATCAAAAGTTTTATTTTTGTCTTTTAGTTGCCTTAATTAACTAAAAGTTTCAAATCATTTCCAACTACTTCAGCCCATGAGGATAATTAAATTAGCATATTGCATATGTCATTAGACTTCAGGCGTCTCGCTGTATTCATGTTTCTCTTCATTACAATTTTTATTATTTTTAAAAGTTATTTTGCTGCCGGTTTTACAAACATGTCAAGACTCGGCATGAGTCGTTACTTTTGGATTGCATCATTCATAAGATTCACAATTGCATTTTAGAACTATTATAGATTCAAAATAGTTGAGGCACAGGTTTAACAAGGACAATAAAAAAACTCGCAGATTGCAGATAATCTTTATCGTTAAAGTGGGTTCCCTTTAAAAAGTCGTTCTGGTTTTATGCATCTCGACAAAAAAAAACGTGCTTATTGATTCTTGTTCCCATAAAATACTTTTGTTTCTGTTCATTCTGTTTTTTAAACAGTTTGACATCATCCTTCTCTTCTCATTATAGGAGAAAACGAGCAGCGGATGAGGAAGAAAACTTGTATGTAATCTTTAAAATTATCTCATGAATAGCTAAGTACACTTAAGTTGTTTACATCATCTCTTCCTCTCGCATTCACACAATCACTTATTTCTAACAAAGGGTAAATAATCAAATCAGTATTTAATACAGTTTTGAGATCTGGGTGGGGACCTCATTTCCTCTTTTTTATTTTCTTAAAAGACCCACATCCCCTTTCTGATATTTCTCTTAATATCTGTTATTACTAAAAAAGAGATAATTTTTCCAAAAACAACTTTCTTTGAAGAAGATTTGAGAAGAAAACGTAAAATTTTCGGTAATTGTTGAATCTGCGCCAGTTCATTTGACTCACGGTTTAGGAACAACACGAAAAGTACTCATTTAAAATATGATTTTGCAACCAACTGTCAACCATCAACATAATTTTCATCTCGCTCCTTCATCATTTTCACATGTTTTTGATTATATACCTTCTCTTTTCACTACCTCTAAACCGCCACTTTGCTAATGAATAGGAAGATTAGATGAACAATTGGCCACGTAAAAACTAAAGTGCTACTTTTCATAAGAAAATTTAAGGATAAAGAAAGCCTTTATTTTAACAAACGAGTAAGGAGAAGCTTTTTTCGGCATCTTCATCAACTTAATCATCGCATCACAATTTAAATCTACACTACCGAATAAGATGATAAAATTGGGTTGCCAAATATGTAAATTATAGGGATACGTCCTTGCCATTCACTCAACCCATCACACTGCAACAAAACAGCAAACACTTCATCATAATTTCCCCCAATTTTCATTATTCTTAAGCAGCATAAAAGCATGTTTTTTGCGGGGGAGTTCACAAGATGTGTTGCGGGAGTAAAAGTAGGCCAAATTTATTTTCCTTAAGAATTCATCATCAGAATGGGTTTGCAACTGCTGTTAAGTTTCCTTTCGCGTTCAAACTTTTGTCATTATTATAAATACCTATTAAAATTTTCAATTGAATAAATTATTCAAGTAAATACCTACAAATGCAAGCAAGGAAGGAAAAAAAACTGTTGGGAGTCCTTTTCTTTTTCATTTGAATGAAATTAAAAATGTAGTACCGGTTAAAAGACTAAAAATTGCAAAGCAAGTTAATATGTATTATTAACTTTCATAATCTTTATTTTATTTTTTGATTTTCTAATGAAAGAAAATTTCCCAGGGGAATGATGCAGATAATGTGGGATATTTGTCATCTGTTTTGAAATTGAAGTCGGTCGACGGTCGACTACTACTATTCCACTTTACTATTTTTCTAGCAAACTCATGCAGAAAAATGGGCTCATCATCATCATTATCAACACATTATTTTCTCCTGCTCATCACCATCCATTCATTATCAATCATCATCGATGAAAAAGTAAAAAGAAGAAACCGAGCCCCTAAGCGTAAAAATGGTAAACATACCGGCGACAAAGACATGGCATCGGTGGAGGAATAAGCCGGAGCTATGAAACGATCTTGAGATGATGACTGTGATATGAGTAAATACATAATGATGGTACAAATTGGAATCTGGCTATTCAGCTTAATTGAATGAACAATGGTATCAATCCACACAATCATTATTATTATTAGCTTTTGCTTTGTCGGGAGAATTAAAGTTGTTGATGCTGCGATACAAATCAGAAATCGGCGTATGATTAGAATACTCATTGCATTTGCTGCATTATTGCAATACCAAATTGATGATAGCGCAAAACAACTTTGCAAAACAATAGAAGCAAATCAAAGTTTTTTTGCCTAGAGCTGACACCTTTTTTATTGACTTGCAAAAAAACTTTAAAGCAAATTGTTGAATGAATAGTAGTGCTGATTAGATGAATATACTTAAACCCGTGTGAGTTTTTATAGACTCTCAGTTACCTAAATAGTTTTTTGCTTAAAGAATTTTTAAAAAATGAAAAGGTGTAATTTGTTGTAAGTTTTTTTATCTCCGATTCTATCTTGCTTAAATATTCTATTATTTTAGAACGTAGAAAAAACTTTTGCTGTTTTTCTACTTATTAGTGTACATACGTTTCGTTTTACAAAACGGTTGCTCTCTTTTGTTTCGTAGGTTTGTATTTCACTAACTTTTTTGTTAAATCAGTTAAAAAGATATAAAATTTTGAAATTGAGATGTTGAAATATTTTTTACATATTAATTTTAAGGTAAATGTTTAAATTTATTAAGCAAAATTAAAATGTACGTAAGTTAATCCCAGGTGTTTAATCATAAACTTTCTAGAAATTTAAGAAATAGTTTTATAAGATTTATTTTGAAAATGCTGTGGTATAAGGGAAGTATGAAGCAGCAAGATTATATATACAACGTAAGTCAGAAAAATTTAGCAAGAATTTTACACATTGATAAGAAAAGTTAAGTTAATGAGACGTAATTAAATTGGATTATGGACATGGTCTTATGCCTAACAGTATTTAAATGCTAGTTTGAATCATAAAAAGTCTTTTGGGGCTGACTTGTTTTCACACTTTCCTTACTGATTAGATTTAAAATATTTAACGATGTAAGGTTAAAATAGCGGGTACTGTTAAAATATTGCCATTATAGGATAACTTCCCATAATATTTTGTTATTCTTCCTGATGGAAAAAAGAGGAGGAGGTGACACCATCATTTTTTAAATAGGTATAAAATCGGTAATAATTTCTGATCATTGCACGCAAAGTGAAACCGTCGTGGTGCCGCCTTTTCATCTGCTGGCGAAATTGGCAAAAGTCGAAGGCATAAACCTTTGAAAACAATAATAATATTTTTTATCATTCCATTTTACGACTTTTATGACTCCATCAAGCTTTTAGAAGAAATCCAAAGAATACTCCTTTAAAATAGCTTTCTTTGGGATTCGATTTCTTCCTGTTCTTAGTTCCTCATCATGTCATTAAACCACACACACACGTAACTTACATAAAACAATAAAAAATAAAAATAATCTGCATTCTTCCTTTATCTCCTTACAAGCTCATCTTCATCTTGAGCACAAGAACGGAACATCATCATTATCATCCATAAAAACATGAAATATAATGAGGAACAGCAATTTCAATTATTGCAATGCACACACACGTAACATTCGCATCGACATCAGTTTATTTTATGTACTCCAAAGGAAAAAAAACCTTTTTCGTGTTGGCAAAGGTCTGCTATTTGAAAAATTTTTTGAAGGAGATGAATGCACTTCGTTTTCCAAGTTCAACTTAGAATGAACGTTTGTCGACCTGTCTTAATTTTTTCTTGGACCTTTTTTGCAATTTGCTTTTTGAGTCTCTAACAAATAAAAAATATTTGCACTCATCTGCCAAGACAAACAGTGCAAAAAAGGAGAAATTCTTTTTCTTCCCTAAAGGAATACTCTGAAGGCTACAAAGATGGATGGATTTTTTTCATAATGATGCCGATGTTGATGATGTTGACCAGCATTGATGATTATAAGAACAGGTATGAAATAATAAGTGAATAGACAGGTGTGAGTCGCATAGCACATTAGTAGGAAGTAGTGAAGTGGAAGTAAAGGTGAGTTTTTTGAGAGATGAGTGAGCTGCTAACAAGCAAGCACATTTTTTACTTTTCCAGTCTTCACTCTTTCTCGCCCAGTCGTAATCATCATTAGGGCTGTCAATCCATTGCAAAAAGTGGACGGAAAAAGAAGCAGAAGTCAGTTGACTCAGGGCAAGTCATCTACTTAAAGACTTCATGATAGGGAACTAAGGAGAAATATTTAATTTAAGAAGAAGAAACAAAAATGGTGTTTGGCCGTATTGCTTA
The DNA here is from genome assembly GCA_036507315.1 of Lepidocyrtus fimetarius. Lineage (NCBI taxonomy): Eukaryota > Metazoa > Arthropoda > Collembola > Entomobryomorpha > Entomobryidae > Lepidocyrtus > Lepidocyrtus fimetarius. The sequence continues at coordinate 2,689 of JAANSO010001411.1, read as the reverse complement.
GAGTCTAAAATGACCGATGAAGTAGTGGAAGCTGTGCCAGTAATGATGGTAATGCTCTCACTGGCGATTCTGTCGATATGATGATGATTTACATTACTGTAATCTATAAATACTTCTGGCTTGAAGAGTTGAAATAATTTAGATACAAAGATAGAAGGAGAAATATGCATCGGTTAGGTTTTTGCATAACATTCTACAGAACTTTTGAGGTCCAAAACGGGTATCATATCAGTACCATATCACATGGTAGTCATATATTTGTAAATGTAACTCAAGTTGCCATTTTTCTTTTCAAAAATTATCTTTTTCTTGGCCAGCTACACGCTGTAGCAGAGATTTATGATTTTACAGTAAATTTTTTAACATCTGTTATGATGAGATACGATTTTTTGAGAAGTTGTTTCTATACAATTTATACAAAAGAGAATATTTATATTCTCAAAGCCAAACAAGCAAGACTATTTTTGCAAAGTTTGTAAAGTTAATTTTAAGTGCAATTTTAATTTTGACAGTATAATTATGTCACATGCATATTTAAATTGCATAGTCGTATATGAAATCGATCTTGATTGAAATAGGAACTCTTGACCCATGTATTTTAAACCTTTCTGATGATATGAAAGGATCCGATGCAAACCAAACCGTAGTAAACTTTTGAACCAGCTTTGCCACCATTGCATCTCATCCAAAAAGAGACCGACGACAGACAAAGTCAGAGGAAAAAAGATGCAAAAAGTAAACATTGTAAACTTCCTTGTTCCTCTACAGGGGGTAAAAAGCTTCTAGTTTTTTGCATCGTTTCAGAGAAAGAAACAGGTATTTGCATAATCTTTTTTGTAGATATTTGTTCATTCATGCAAATATTTAAAGAAATTGATAGAAAAAGCAGTAGTCGATTCTCGATTGTGCTACTGCTTTTATAATTGAAGATTGTGATTATTGCGGTCTTATCCTTAGTTGGTTTGTAAGGTTTTTGTTTATTTATTAGTTTTGCTAGTCAGAATCTTGTTAATCTGGGTACATGTTGAGCTTCGGACATATTTAAAAGAACTTAATGGACTAATAGCATGTAATATGTGTAAAAATAGGATTTTTTTCATTCCTTTCCTTTTCAAATGTCAAACATACTCTCCTAAATCTTCCATTAATGGGAATTATTTTCCGGTTGCTTGACCGCAACAAAAAACTGAATTTCATTATTGAAAGGGTTGAAATTTTTATTGGTATTGATGGGGTTTTCTTCAAGAAAAAATCTTCATTTGGTATGTAAAATTGTGAATGCTTCTTTTTCACGACTCCCTTTTATTATTTTCTTTGGAATTTCAAACCCATTCCATGTTTTTTTTATTTGCTGAATGAGAAAGAAAAGTTCTTTTTGAAATTTAAATCTTTTTCGTATAATAATTATTGTTGAAAAGGAACTCGATTTTATTACTTATTACTTTTGATATTATTTCTCATCTTGTAATTCCTGTGGGGTAGCAGCAACATCATTTTAATAACAATAGAAAAGGGAGAAAATTTTATTGCTGGATAATTACTAAAAAAGCCGGCATAACTAGATTTTTTACAGAAAGTATGAGGAAATCTGAGAATTATCAGTAATACTAGCAAGTAATAGCAGTATTAAGCTCTAGGATGTAAAAATTTTATCATTAAAGTTCATTCTTGTCTCATCATTATCAATCCTTAACGTTTCACGAAAAAACCTTTTGATACAAAAATGTTCAATTCATTATCAAATTTGGTCGTACAAAAGCTAAAGCAGCGTCATCATCATCATTATCATCATCAAGTAACATCAGCACTAATTTTTGCTAGAAATGTTACAAAAGCAAACAATAAACTGAGAGATTCCCTGAGGATTTCTTTTAAAGGATTGGATAAGAAAGATTCGTTCAATTGTATTTCGCCCTTTTCAATTATGTAATTCATTTTTTAGCTTTTCGTTGCAAATTTCGATGTGTTGTTAGTTGGATGATCCTGGCTTCTATCATTTCATCATCGTTATTGTATTCCTATGGACTTTCTTTTGTTAATGATCTTCTCCGATCTTGGCTAATTATATTTTTGCTGTGAAGTCAGCCATTTTTTAAAGTTAGAAGTCCCAAAGTTGAATATTCTTTCGGATTTCCATCTCAAATCATTAAAAGAGAATTATCAAGGGAAGAAATGCAATGGAGGATTTGTTGATGACTTTGCAAAAACATGAAAAGAAAGCTCAGAATAATGCAACTGATGACGAAAGGTTGAAGAAATTTTTATTTAATTTCTTAGCAGGACACCTTTCTCGCGAAAAAAGGATTAAAATAAATTTTACATCACTTCTTTCTTTGCACTTTTCAACTTGAATTCACACAACTTGCCATTCCCTATTCCTTTTTTAAAATCCCAAGTTTAATAGCCATTTTATCTCTTTTAAAACGCTGATTATGCGTTTCCCTTGGAAAAAACTAAATTATAATATTATAATGAATTATGTAATATGCAAAATTTAATAGCATTTTTATAGCTTCTTCATCCCGGAAACATTGCGTAAGGAAATTCCAGAAAGGAAATTGAAGGGGTGCAACCACAACGTCAGCATTGGTTAGAATTGAACATAAATTGAAGGTATTTACATCCTCTTCATAAACAAAACTTTTGCTTTTCCTTAAACTGCATATTATCGTTAAAAAGATTTATTTTA
>JAANSO010001410.1:0-17252 GCA_036507315.1 Lepidocyrtus fimetarius | reverse complement strand
TCCAAAGTTATTCAATTCAGGAGGAAGCTTATGGATTTGGAACTCAATTTGTTGCTTCCACTTCTACGAAATCGAGAACTTTTGAAAATTATGAAGAGCTCCAGCCTTTATACGATGCCCAGTTTGTGTTCCCTCAAGGTCAAGATTTTGGAGTTCCTCCGCCATCGGTTCAGGTTCAGCAGATTCCAGTTCAACAACAGCAATTTCAACAATTTCAGCAGGTGAAGAGCTTTGAGGAAGCTCAGAAGGATGCGGAGAGACTTGCAGAGTTCCAAACGGGGATTTATACTTTGCAAGGTGAGAACAAAATTAAATTGGGTTGGCGGCAGTTAATTAATTTTTAAAATTACAGATGAGCGGGAGCAAATGCAAGTGAAAACTTTTACGAAGTGGATAAACTCGCATTTAGCAAAGGTCAGTTCAAATATGAGGATAACTTCTGTACTAGAGGATTTCCAGGATGGGGTCAAGTTGCTTGCCTTGCTTCAAGTTTTGTCTGGAGTGAGATTGGTAAGAATTAAAATTTAAAAAATAATTAAAATTGAGTTGATTAATTAATTAATTTTTACACAGCCAGTGGAAAAAGGCAGGCGCAGGTGTCACCACCTCTGCAACTTCGACACCGCTTTGAAATTTCTTGAATGGAGGAAAGTGAAATTGGTGAATATCAACACTTCAGATTTAGTGGAGGGGAGACCTTCAGTAGTGCTCGGATTGGTTTGGGCGATTATTCTCCATTTTCAAATTGAGGGGAGCCCTGAGCACTCCCCCAAGGGGGAGAAGCTTTCAGCAAAGCAAGCTTTATTGGAATGGGTTCGGGGTCTGTTTAGAGAAAGGGGGATAACGCAGGAGGTGAAGGATTTCAGTGGAAGTTGGAGGGATGGTTGGGCGTCCCTTCATCTTTTAAATTGTGTTTGTAAAAATCCAAACGGACTGTTAAATGTGATGGAATTTAACGAGGCGACGAATATTCAAAGGTTGGAGAGTTCCTATAAGGTCGCTGAAGAACGACTTGGAATTCCGAAGCTTTTGGAACCCCAGGATGTCGAGGCAAGACCGGATGAACAGAGTATAATGACTTATGTTGCGCAATTTTATGCAAAGTGGAATAGCGGAACGTTTGAAACGGAGGCGCCTCCTCCAGCCCCAGTAGTTGCCCCTCCACCGCCACCTCCTCCCCAACCGGAGCCTGAAGTTGACAAGGCTGCTGAACTGGAGAAAGCCGCGCGGCTTCAAAGACTTAATGAATACGAAAGTCTTCTCAAAGACGCGCAACTTTGGCTTAATTCCGCTTCAGATAAGCTTACCCAGCTTCAAATTGCTCCGAACTTGTCCTCAGGAGAGATTGAAGGGTTCCTCGAGACTTTAAATGGATACCGGCCGAGTCTTTATAACCTTGCGGAGAAGGGGGAGCTCCTTATTCAAGCGCAGCCGGAACTAATGGCTCAGATTACTTCACAAGTTGGTGGCATTTCAGATAAATACAATGGGCTTTTAGCGGCTGGGGCGGAATTAAAACAGAGGCTTTTAGCCGCCCAGGCGGAAGCCGAGCGACAGGCCAGGGAAGCTTCACTAAATGAAGAAAAGCTCCAAGCCTTGAACAAAGCCAAGCAGGAACTCAGCGATTGCTTCAAAAGATTTCAACAAGCTTTAGATGAAATTAAAAACAGACCAATTTCACTTAAAACTGAAGCATTGGCTGGGGAAACTTCAGAAATTTTTAAAATTCAAGGAGAACTTCAACAGTGCCAGGGGAAATTAGCAGAGCTTCAGTCGCTTGGTCTAGGACCTGCTGAAGCTGCGGAGTTATCATCACAGCTTGGCTCAATTGATAAGGAAGCGGAGTCAGTAAAGCAAAAACGGACACAGCTTTACCAGAAAATTCAGGATTTTTTAAACGCATTGGAAAATACTTGTGGCTGGCTGGACGGCTTCGAAGGCAGGGCGCAGGCAAAGCCAGGGTCTGTTTTGGAGGTCCAGGGACTCCTACAAGAACTCGAAGGGACCGGGCTGCCCCTCCTAGCGGGGTTAAAAATAGCTTCGGAGAAAATCCTTCCGTTAGAGTTACTTCCAGAAGAGAGGAGCTTCGTTCAAGAGAAAACTTGCGAGGTTGAAGAACGCTTTGGAAGGGTTAAGCTCCATCTTGAGGGAGAAATTGAAACTATAGAGGCTCAGGAGTCTTCGCAAAAGAAACTCCAGAATTTTTTAAACGAGTTAAATAAATTTAAAGGAAGTCTGACAGGATTTAAAGGAAAGTTGGATGGACTCAAAAGGCAAAAAATCGGGTTTGAAGTGCCCCCAGCAGAGAAAGCCCTTGCTTGTGCGGAAGGCCCTTTGAAAAATGATTTGGAAAAGGAAAAAACTGAACTTTCAAGGCTCTCTGTGAAACTTGAAGCACTTCAAGATCCAAATTTAGACCAGAATGAACTAAACAAAGCGAAAAAGGAGATTGATCCCCCCGCAGAGAAAGCCCTTGCTTGTGCGGAAGGCCCTTTGAAAAATGATTTGGAAAAGGAAAAAGCAGAACTTTCAAAGCTTTCTGCGAAACTTGAAGCACTTCAAGATCCAAATTTGGACCAGAATGAGCTGAACAAAGCAAAAAAGGAGCTTGAAAAAGCGCAGAAAGATATCCAAGCGGCTTCAGATGACCTCAAGGCCCTCACCGTCCAGCTTCAGGAAGGCGTCTCTCTGAGATTTATCTTCCAAGGAAGGGCTCCACCGATAAGAACTTTATTATCGAAGGTGGCTGAGCTCACAAAAGATAAGCAGTTTCCACTTGAAGAAGCCCTTATCAAAGGGAAGCGGGACGCCTTGTCAAAACTTGAAAAGGAAATAGCAGAACTTGAAAGGGATGTTCTTCCCCAACTTAAAAATGAAGCTGGGACTCTTGAAAACGACTGCGATGAGGAGCAGACCTTCCGTTTGAAACAGTTTTTGTCAGAGTTGGACTTATCAGGGATACCGCAACTGCTTAAGGGATATGATAAGCAATGCGGTGAAGCCATTGGGGCAAGATTGGCTTACAAGGAGGGCTTTGCAAAGTGCCTTAAAGGGCTGGAGGAGGTCAACGGAGATATTAAAAAGCTGGAGGGGGACTTGTCTTCTCAAAGTGATCCAAATTTGGCAAAACAAGAGATTGAAAATCAGTTGAAGACGGCGATGAACCTTCAGGATCGCTGCGGAGAGTTAAATATTTTAATTTTAAACTTAATTAACGACTGTTCCACTTCAATTTTTCCAAATCTCACGCTCGAGGATAACCCCGTCCTGAAAGAAAAGCTGAAGTCTTTAAGCGATTCACTTTCCGGACTTCAGGGGCGGTTACAGGAAAAGACGAAGGGGTTAAAAGCAAGTTTGGAGGATGCCAAAGGACTTGAAGCGATTGCCGAAGAGGCAAGAAAATTCTTAGACTCGCTGAAGGACCACCTTGCAGCACTTCAGCGACCTGTGAACGACTTTGGAAAGGACACTGTTGAAGATTACCTATCAGCTTATGATAAGCTCCTGCAAGAATTAAAGGCATACAGGGATAAACTTGAAAAGGAGCCGTGTCTTCAAGGACTTTCAAGGAATCCGGATTTAATCGCGATGACTTCTGAGCGGGAGAGTCTTGTGGGGCTTCTAGAGGGGGAGATTGCAAGGTTACAGAGGCTTCATCAACTACAGCAGGAGTACCTCCGGTTGGGGGCTGAGCTTTCAAGTTTGATTTTGGTTTATGCAGATATTACGAGAAAAATTGAAGGGGTTGTTGAAGGAGGTGATATCCCTTCGAAGGTGAAGCTTTTGGAGGAGACTTTGGGGAAAATTAAAGAGTGTGAGGAGCTCCTTGGAAGGGTTGTCCAGCTTGGGAGGAAGCTTGCAGAAGAGGTTAAGGAAGAGGAGGGGAAAGCGATTACGGAGCAGACTTTGCCATCGCTTGGAAATCAAGTTGAGGCTTTGAAGAAAGCAGTGAAGGACAAGATTGCTGAGTATTTAAACAGGATTGAGCAGTTGAAGAAGCTTTCGGAGGAGATGAAGGGGGCTCTGAAGCCGTTGAAAGATCAGGAGATTGTGCTTAACGCACCTCCGAACTTGGAGGGAACATTGGAGGAGGTGTTGAAGAAAGAGGAGGGATTTTGCGGGGATGTTGAGGCAAATTTGGGACGACTGAAGAAAATAATAGAACTTGTAAGCCAAGAAGACCTTGCAGGGCTTCCGGAAGAACTAAAAAAGGACTTTAATGAAGCCAAGATTATCAAAGAAAGGTTTCCAAAAGAGTTGGAAGCCCGAAGGGGTTATCTTTTACTGCAGAAAAGGCTCAGGGAAGTGTTCAGGAAAGAATGCCAACCTATTCAGGAATGGATTTCGGAATCAAAAGCAAAATTGGAGAAAGTTTCAGGTGCCGGGCTTGATTTCGATAACCTTGAAGGGGTTAAAAATATTTGCAATTCACTGACAGGTCCGCATTTAAAAGAGGCGATGGAGCAGAGGCTACAATCTTTGAAGGATCTTGCATCTCAGATTGCTCCGGCTTCAGATCACGACAAGTTCTTTAAAGAACAGGAGGATTTAGTGAAATCCACAGAAAATATATTTTCCTCTGCGGGAAAATCACTTTCCGTCTTGGATGAAGTAAAGTCCTTATCCCAAGCTTATCAAAACTCGATGGAAGTAGTCAACAGGGTTATCTTAAAAGCCACTGGGATTTCACAGGAAGTCCCTGCAACAAATCTTCCCGCCCTCCAGAGAAATCTCGTCGCAGTGGAAAAAGCTGAAGCCCTCTTACTCCAAGCCGGACAAAAAGGCGAGGTTGATTTTGAAAAGCTTCAGAAATTAATTCAAAGCTTGGGAAAGATAAGCCCGGGCAGCTTAGATAAGCTCCAGGGGCAGGTATTGGAAGGAAAGAGTGAGGTGGGAAGAAACTTCAAAGAATCTTCAAGGGAGGAGGGCACTGATTTTGAAACTTTTAGGGGAATGGGAAGAATATGAAAAGCTTTGCAAAAGGTTTGATACTGCGTTGACCTCTGCAGAGATTACTTTTTCAAAGTTGGATCCAATCACAAAAAGTGCAGAGCAATTAGAGGAAAAGATTGGTACGTTGAAGAAACTCCGAGGGGAACTAGGGCAACTTGAACCGATTCACGGACAATTGCTCCAGGCATTCCCTACTTGGGCTACTGGCTCACCAGAGATCCTCCCAGAGTTGCTTAAATCCCATGTGGATCACGTCTGTGTAAACTTTACGAGATTGGAAAGTGATCTGAAGACAAGTTTGGAGTGTTTTGAAGCCCAGAAGGTTATCTTTTGAAGAGGTCAACAGGAAAGTAAATGGAGATCAGCAGATATTGCAGGCCCTGGGAAAGGACCTTGATGGTTTGGATCCTTTTTCAAAAGATCAGCAAGGTCTTCAAGGAAAAATCCAAGAAATCCAAGGAAAGCTTCAAAGGTCTTCAAGTGAGATAACCTCGCTGGACTCTTTTGTAAAAGATAAATTTTCTCAGTGGGGCCAACCCCCTCCAGGGATTATCCTCCGAGGGGTTTCAAACCTTGGATTGGAACTTGAGAAAGTTAAATTAGCTTTTGAGGATAAAAACCGAGCAGTGAATGAAGCAAGGGCGCTTTTGGCTTCATTCCAAAAGGAACTGGATAATCTGAAGGGGTGGGTGAAGTGCGCGGAGACGCAGATGCAAGTCCAGAGTAGTCAGAATCCACTTGATCAACAGAAAGCTTTGGAGGCGCTGTCATCTCAGCTCCCAAGGGTGTTGCATGACCTTGATAAGGTCACAGAAATGTCCAAGATGATTTCTTCCAGGGCTGGGGGCACTCCTCCCGAGGGACTTGTAATTTTAGAGGAAACCTCAGGAAATATTTTAAGGTTGAAAGGGTTAATCGAAGAGTGGCGGGTTAAAGTTGAAAAGTGTCTGGAATCCTGGCAGAGGTTTATGGAAATGTACGGAAGTGTAATGGAATGGGCAAGGAAGTCAAATCAGTTCCTAAAGGAGTCGTTCCTCCATTCGGGTTTGGAGGAAATGAGGGAAAAGCTGGGAAAGTACGCGCTGAGTTTGAAAACTGTGGAGGGAGCAGCGGCAAAATTGAGCTCGATGGGGAAGGAAATTGACAAAGTGGCGGAGGTCAGCTCGGCTTCCCCGCTTTATCAAAAGTTGGATGAGGCAGAGCAGGCAAAGACTGATGTGGAGGGGAGATTAGTAGAAAGGGTAAGAACTAAATATCCTCCAAGGCTCCCTCCAACCCTCCATTTTAATATTTTTTCTTTTTTAGACTTCCCTCCTCCAAGAAACTGTTGATGAATGGGAACAGCTCAATTTAAAATTCAAAGAAGTGGAGTCCTGGCTCCTGGACTCGAAACAAGCCATGGAAACCGCACAACTCACTTCCGTTTCTAAACTTAGGGCAACACGAGAAAAACTTTTGGCGGATGTCCGCGTGCAAAAAACTAAAATCGGAATGGCCAGTCAAAAACTGCTTATTCACGTTAAAGCCATTTCTAAAGAGGGGAATCCCAAAGACGTGCAAGCGGAACAGAAAATCCTGGAAAAGCAACTGGATGAGTTGGAGGATACGCTAAAAGCAATGGATTTTTCCTCGCCGAGATAAAACGACGATGATAATTTATTTTTATAGATATTCTTGCTCAATTATGTCAGAAAATATGTAACATTGTGATCCAGATTTAGGTTTTAAATAAAAAATACTCAAAAACCCAACTTGCCGGTGTAATTATTCCATGATTTACATGATTTAATTTGTTCAGCTAAATATTGCATAATTTGATTACAATTAAATAATATTATAATTTTAGCAAAAGCTAATCTGCTATATTTGGTACAAGTTCCAAAGTTATCAATTTTGTCAATGACAAAAGTAATTAACAAGCTAGCAACAACATGCGTGTTACTTCCTGTTCAGTATTTAAGTTCAATGCAAACCATTGTTTCATTAGTTTGGAATGCCTAGTTTGGTAATATTTAGGATGTGCACACGTGCCCCAATACGGTAATTTACGTCACTTTTTGTCATTATAATGCCTATCAATTTTTCCAATAAAATTATTGAACACGTACCGGGTACGTGCTCGTACCCGTTTTATTAAATTTCTTTGAGAAAACAAGGCGAAATTAGTATGACGCTTATAATAAAACTTTTAATGGGTTGTTTGTACCAAAAAATGAATGAATGTCGGCAAAATTGCCTAAAAACAAAGAAAAGACTTCGCATGATGGCCATGAACTTGGGGTATAAAAAGCCGAGAAATTTTTGCAATTGGCATCAGAGTCCAAATTCCGAATAAAAAGGAAAACTCAAGGAAGATTTTGAAGATGAAGGTTGCGTTTGTTGTTTTGAGCGTTTTGACCCTCTCCGGTGAGAATAAATTTCAAATTAGGAACGTGCATGGCTTTGGGAGAATTTTCAATATTATTCGTTTTTTCAGGCCAAGGGATGTCCTTCAATATTGACGAAATGGCTGGAAAATACACAATAACAACCCCCGACTTTGCTGAGTTAATCGCCGGCCTAATGAAGTTCTTGCATTACCCGGAAGCCGATGTGAAAAAAGCCAGAGAGGACAAGACCCCTGCACACTTTTTCATAAGAGTATTGGAATCCAAAGGCCCCGGCTATTCCATTGAGTATGAAAACCACAACGCTCTTGCCGACCCAAAACCGTTTATTTTAGTTGCTGGAAAAGAAACCTCGCCTAATAGAAGCGATGGAAAGCAATACGATGCAGATTTTATTGTTCACGACAAGGACACGATGGAAATTAATGCATCCATGAAGGTTGGCTTCCATTGTAAGCTGACCCACAACTTTAAAACGGATTCCGTGCATATCGACTACAAGTGCAAGAACAAAAACGAAGAAAAACACAACTTTGCTTTGGACTACAAGAGATACTAACCAACGAAGTGATTTTCAGAAAAAGTTTCGTAAATTGTTAAAAAGTACAAAATAAATTTATTAAAATTCATTCAAAAGTCTTATGTGTCCTATAAATTAGCAAAGAGATTTGCATACTCATGAAAATATGGTCTTTAGACAAAGGTGAGTTGTATAAACGGTTGGAAACCACTAAATTCCCATTCTATACTAATTACCCATTCTAAATAAGATATAATGAAATGATTAGATGTGAAAGGTTTTGTAGAGGGTGCGACATGAAAAATAGCCACCATTGAGTTCAAGAACCACTTCTGTCCCATTGTTAAAGTCCATTTTAATATGCATTGGCATTAAAATGACAATTTTTAAATCCTTTTGTTCAAATATGACGTCAGGTTCTATTTATTGAGACGCCCATAATAAAATTTTTATGGGTTGTTTTTACCAAAAATGAATAAAAATCGTCAAAAGATTTGGTGTTCATGCTCTTCAATCCAGGATATAAAAACCGGGGAATTCTCCACAATCGGTATCAGAGTCCAAATACCAAAAAGAAGAAAATCTAAAGTCAGGAGTATTTTACAACTAAAAAAATGAAGGTTACGATTGTTGTTTTGAGCGTTTTGGCGATGTTCGGTGAGAAAATTTAAAAATCCTTTTGCCCTTTGGGTGAATTTTAAACAAAACTTATTTCAGGTCACGGAATGGCTTTCAACATTGACGGAATGGCTGGGAAATACACAATAATAACTCCGGAGTATGCAGATCTTATCGCCGGGCTGATGAAATTCTTGCATTATCCGAAAGCCGACGTGAAAAAAGCCAGAGAGGACAAAACCCCTGCGCACTTTTCTATAAAAGTTTTGAAATCCACAGGCCCCGAGTATTCAATTGAGTATGAAAACCACAACGCCCTTGCTGATCCAAAGCCATTTGTTTTAGTTGCTGGAAAAGAAACTTCACCTGCAAGAAGCGATGGAAAGAAATATGATGCTGATTTTAAAGTTATCGACGAGGACGAGATGGTCATCAAAGCAACTATGAAGGTGGGATTTAGCTGTGATCTTACTCATGACTTTACACAGGTGGGAGTGCGCGTAGACTACAAGTGCAAGGATAAGGGTGGAAAGGACCATGACTTTACTTTGGACTACAGGAGATACTAAGTAAAAGAGGGACATTTTTGTTCGAAAAGAGAATTATTGTAAATTTTTAAAAAGTACAAAATAAATTTAGTATTCAAAAATGTCTCGATTTCAAAATTAGCATAGAGATTTACCAACCGACCTAACTTAAACATGATTGGTTTTTAGGCAAGGGTAACTTGCATAGTGACAGCTACTCATTTCTCATATTACTCACACATACGTCGTTGGGTTTAAGAACTATTCTAGTTCCATGGCTTGAGTCTATTTAAAATTTCCCGCATAAAAATTTTACAATTAAAATTCTTTCGTGTTCAAACCTGACGTCAAATACTAATGAATGTGAAGTGATGAGTGCCACTTTTACGAACTTGAAACCAGTGGCTAAACGACGAGGGAGTGGGGGAAAAGCCTTCCCAGGCCGGACCAGAAATTGAAAATAAAAGGGTCGGGATTTTTCTCATAAAAATTAACATAAATGAAGTCAGAATTACAACCATTTTAGTCTAAAAACTATATGGTCTAAATTTTGTAGCTGCCTTCGGCCGCGTAAGTAGTTTTAGACATTCCTTTTATTTTGGGCCATGTTCGGTTTTGAATGGAGGGCCGGGACTCAAACTTATTTCCCAGGCCGTTCGCAACCTCGGTTAGCCTCTGCTTGAAACTACGACAATCCTAGTCAATGAATCTTTTAACTATCGTCAATTGCAAAAACAGTAAAATATGGTTCCAGACAGTCTCGTTTAGCGTTGTCATATTTGCACTGGAAATCTGTAACCGTAAAATAAAACGGTTACGTTTAATTGGACGTTTTTGTAAACACATTTCAGGCTTCGGTTTTCAAATCGAATTGATGCAAATTAAAGTAAATGCATTTGCGTGAAATATGAAAATATATGGAATGTAATTAATGCAAAATATGAATAAGCTTCAAATGTAAAACCTTCAGCTATTTACCTAGATATCATTAAAATAACCGTAACCGTTCTGAAACCGGTAACGCAAACGATTAACTATTGCCATCCCTGGTATCATTCATAATTTCATGCGTCTTAATAAGTAGGTAATTTTCGGATTGTTCCCCTCATTTTTACATAAAATTTTCCATTGCATTAAACAACTGAGACGATTCGTTGGTTTATTCTGCTTAATAAAACCCAGACATAAATCCATTGTTTAACTTCATTCATATAAAATGTCTAAAAGAAATTTCTCAATGGCGCATTGTTTTATAGGGATATGACAATATAAATTACTTGTCAATGAAATCGCCCCCCTAACACAAAGACAATTTGCGTAATTTTTTTTCTTTTCCTTGAATATGAATGAAAAAGTTACGCAAAGTGTCTGAAAACATGAATTGGGGGCGGCTGACGTTGTTAAAAATTTGGGTATAAAAGCCAGAAGATTTTTTTCATTCAGCATCAGTGACCAAAAACCAAGAAGAAAAACTAGAAGAGAACTTGAAGCTGAAAAACTTTGCCAGGATGAAAGTCGCCATTGTTATCTTGAGCGTGTTGGCCATTTCCGGTAAAGGAAACATTCCCAAAGCCTTACAAATTTCCAAAGTTCCCGATTTATAAACGGTTTTTATTTACAGGCCAGGGGATGTCATTCACTCTTGATGAGGTTGCAGGAAAGTTCACCGCAACAACAGCCAACGCCGCCGAATTAATTTCTGGGGTGATGGCTTTCTTGAAGTACCCCGAGGCTGATGTCGCCAAGGCCAAGGAGTCTAAGGACCCCATCACTGTTGAAATCAAGGTTTTGAAGAATGCCGGTCCTGACTATTCCGTTGAGGTCCAACACCACAACCCCATTGCTGAAGCCAAGCCCCACACCTTCACTGCTGGCACACCAACCCCACTTGCCCTTAAGTATGGAAGGAAGTACAATGTTGACCTTACCGCAAAAGACAAGAACAGCATTGTCCTTACCGCCACTTTGGAGTCTGGATGCAAGTGCGCTCTTGGCTATGTCGTGTCGGCTGACGGAGCCAAAGCCACCTACAACTGCACCAACAAGGACGGCAAGACCCACGATGCCGTTATTGATTACAAGAAAAACTAAAAAGCTGAGAGAGATGGTGTATGAAATTATTCAAAATTATTATTCCTTTGTGAAAATGTTTAAAATTTGAAATTAGTTTTAATTGGCTTATAACCTTTTGAAACATACTTTAACTGTGATGGCAAAATTTTAAAATTCTGAAATTAATAAAGCAAATTTAAAATTTAATGAGATCTTTTAACCTGATTTACCGATAAAAAATAGTGTTGACTGGCATTGGAACTAGAAAATACACTTTTGCAAAATGAGTAAGCGGTGGACGACTTGCATAAAAGTTAGTTTTATCCAAATTGACATTGCGACTGCTATATTTGCGGTCTAAAGTGAATCAGTTGAACTGATTTAAATTAGGCCTATACTGAGGTCCTTCATTCCTTCCTGACAAAACAGATTTTTCCTGACTCTTCCTTTATCTACCTTCAAATAATTTTGTTTTTGTTGGACATTCAATTGGCCTGCACCATGTCCTTATGGACATGGTGCAGGTCTTGTGTTTATTCTATGGTTTTCCACGCCCCGTCCCTAAGCATGGGACGCATTAAAATATGCAAATTTTTTTACTTATTTACCTTGAATAACTAAAAGAAAACTAACGGCGAACGAACTACCGGGCTCAAAATAAGTAATTGTTTGGTGGTGGAGCTTACAATAAAGTCTCCGAAATCGTACTTGCCGAATTGAACGCCAGGTTGAAATATTGTTGTACTCTTAAAGGGTTTATCCGTTTGTGAAAAGTTGAATCCGTATGGAAATTCATACGCGTTAGATTAAAAAGTTCCATGAAATTGACTACTGGCTAAGAAATAAATCTTTTGGATATATAGCCATCAATGAAGGGTTAATCGTAAGTCCTGCGCAAGATTTTGCATGGGCTTCATAACGCTGTAAAAATTCTCTGTATGATGAACGCCATCAAAGTATCATATTTAAAATACCCAAACCAATGGATATTATGACGCTGTTAGCCAGCCGGGGTCTTACTTGCTGATTAGAAATATATAACCGTATATTTTCTCTGGCTTTTCGGTTAATTGCAAAGTTACATAAATTCAATGCATGACGATTATGTAGAAAGCATGTGCTAACAAGTATTCAACAATTATCATAAGAATTACTTCTAACGAAAAATTTGTCAAATGGTTACTGCAAATATATGTAACGCGGTTGTTGTCGCTAATTTAACTATCGCCGTTAGGATCCATTTAGTGTCAACGGATTAGGTAATTGTTAGCAACTTTAGACTAAAAAATTGCATTTACGTCATAGAAAGTTGATAATTCTTAGATTGTTGACCTTACTTTCTTGAAAATTTTCCATTGCATTAAACAATTGCGATGACTCAGTTCTTTATTTAATCAAACCCAGATAAAAAACGATTGTGTTTCGTAGGCTTTTATTTGCACGGTTAAAATATCCAAATGCATTTTATCCCTGTTTCATTTTATCATGTTTAGAATATCGTCATGGTCATATGTAAATTTATCATTCAAGTTAGTAATTCATCATGCATGTTTTAGAGACACAAAAGAAAGTCTATTTTCTTGTATTTTTAGCTAAACTCATTTTAGCATTGGATAGATTGATTGTTTTATAAATCAACCTATTTCCCTAAACACTGGGCAAATATTAATCTAATTTTAAAACGTTGAAATATTGAGCTTATACTGTTTTATAGGCAAAAGACTATTTGGATATGCTAATATTTTTATGTAGGTAAAAACAAAATATTTGTCTATTGTTTAAAAAACGACGGGATAGTTTGAAGGTATTTTTATGTCTAATTTAGAAACAAGAAAGGATTACAAGCTTTCGCTCTCATTTCTTTTCAATTATTTCTCATTCCCTTCTGAATATATTTAAACGGGTAGAAAAATTCCTTAAATGGGTAGAAACAGGTACCTTAAGTTGTTTAGAGTGTAAAAAAATTCTGGAAATTACAACTCTAGGTCTATACAAATTAAATGAGAAATAAAATAGTTAAAAATCTGAATGCTTTAGGGAGGAAACTCTGCTCGTTTAATTAATCGTTTATTTGTAATTACACTAACTTCAATATCCAAAATTTACGTCAGTATTTTCAAAATTTATTAAACTTGATAAATATCATTGATAAAATTTACAGAGCAAAATTTGAGACATGATATTTTTACCTAAGCCCACATTCAATATGGAATTTACCCAAGGATTTATCAATAACGCATTGTTCTTAAGTCTTTAGACAATTAAAATAAACTTATTAATAAAATTCAATTGTTAAAACAAAGACAAATTGCGTTATATCTTGACTTTCCTTGAAAGTCAATGAAACTCTTGCGCAAAACGTCTGAAAACATGAATTGAGGGCGGCTGACGTTGCTCAAAATTCGGGTATAAAAGGCGAGCGTTTTTCTTCATTCAGCATCAGTGACCAAAAACCAAGAAGGAAAAGAAAAACCTAAGGAGAACTTGAAGCCTAAAACTTTGCCAGGATGAAAGTTGCCATTGTAATCTTGAGCGTGTTGGCCATTTCTGGTAAGGAAACATTCCCAAAATTTATAAAGTTCCCAAAGTTTCCGACTTCTCAACTGTTTTATTTTTTGAACAGGCCAGGGGATGTCTTTTACCATTGAAGAAGTCGCAGGAAAATTCACCGCGTCATCGGCCAACGCCGCTGAGGTAATTTCTGGTGTGATGGCGTTTTTAAAATTCCCTGACGACGAGGTCGCCAAGGCCAAGGAGTCCAAGGATCCCATCACTGTTGAGTTAAAGGTTTTGAAGAAAGAAGGCCCCGACTACTCTGTTGAGGTCCAACACCACAACTCCATTGCTGAACCTAAGCCCCACACATTCACTGCCGGAACCCCTGTCCCACTTGCCCTCAAGGACGGAAGGAAGTATAATGTTGAGCTCACCGCAAAAGCTAAGGACAGCGTTACCTTCACTGCCACTTTGGAATCTGGGTGCAAGTGCGCTCTTACCTATGACGTGAAGGCTGACGGGGCAAAGGGAACCTACAACTGCACCAACAAGGATGGCAAGACGCACGATGCCGTTGTTGAGTACAAGAAGGCCTAAAGAACAAACTTAGGGAGAATTGCCTATGAAGAGTTTAAAAATTAATTTTTCCTTTTTAAAAAAATGTATGAAATTAGAAACGAGTATTAATTGGCTTGCAAATTTTTAAAAAATTATAAAAAATATTTATTTGGGTTATTTGTGCAAAATTTTTAAATTCTGAATTAAAAAATGCAAACGCTATTCTGACGTTTTGACCTTAATTATTAAAGTAAACTTTTGGTTTACTTAGCATTACCCTAAGTAGAAAAGTACTTGTCAAGACTTTAAAAACGGCACAGAAGTGACAAAGCTTTACAATTAGATTGAGGTTTTTATGTCCGCCAAAAAAAGTCATTTTTTCTAGGCAAAATTTATTACTAGCTTTAATTGTCTGTCTGTCTGTGACTGCGATTACTTAAAAAAGGTTAACCGTTTGAAATGGCATTTGGCTATCAAGTGGATTGCAAAATTGTGCAAAAATGCATGCATATCATCATCTCAGTCGCAGAGAATAGTATATTTGAATATGTAACTAGTTTTGTAATTTTAACTAATTTTTTTATTAAAATTAGCAATCTGTATCTCTAAAGCAAGCTTCCAAAATTGTTTTCAGGATGTACTTCTCAAAAAATAGATGAGTACGATTACTTAAACCCTGCAAAGTCCTTCTGATCATTAATATTCAGGGGAAAAAATTGTAAATCTGAGGAAGGTCGCATATAGGGATAGTTTGTAGGCGCTTGGCAGGTCAAGGTCGTTTTGAGCTAAATGGAGCAATATGCTTGCGTCATGAAATTTTTACCGAAAGTGAACGCAGTGAAGCTAGTCTAGGTTTGGCTGTGATGGTCTGTCTGTCCGTCCGTCTGTCCGTCTGTCTGTCTATGGGTGCGATAAGTCAAAAAAGCCTTAACAGATTGCAATGAAATTTGGTAAACAGGTATAAATGATAAATTGCAAGAAGCCTATTGTTCTCAGCAATTTTGGCCTAAAGGTTTGGCCGTTACGAGTGACAGTTAAAAAAAGTCAAATAGCAAGGTGGTAAA
Source organism: Lepidocyrtus fimetarius (assembly GCA_036507315.1). NCBI lineage: Eukaryota > Metazoa > Arthropoda > Collembola > Entomobryomorpha > Entomobryidae > Lepidocyrtus > Lepidocyrtus fimetarius. The sequence continues at coordinate 2,077 of JAANSO010001410.1, read as the reverse complement.
ATTTTTGTTGCAATAAAGCAAATCAAATGTGCTGATTCCGAATATGATATCAGTTTTTGCAAATTGTAGCGAATTTTAGCAAAATTTGCAAAAATGCATATAATATATCATTTAACCCGTAGTCGTATAGATTAAGAATATGTTACTAGATTTGCAATTTTAACTGCAAATTTTTGCAAAAATTGGAAAAAATTTCCTAAAACGGGGTAAATATTAATTTTAACAGACAGCGGTAGCAAAAATAGAAAATCGGCGGTTTACAGTATTTAAGGTGTATATCATGCACAAATTCGAAAATATAGCACAAAATTGCTGCAGTTTTAATTATCAAATGCGTACGTTTAGCCAGTCGGTTAAAGGTTTTAGGACCGTTTATTATCAATATTGAATGTACCCAAGAATTCAGGCAATGTTTATATAATTCAGCATTGTTCATAAGAGTTCAGATAATTAAAAGTTTAAAAATTGCATTGTTTAAACAAAAACAATTGACGTAATATCCTGTCGTTCCTGAATGACAATGAAATTGTTTCGCAAAACGTCTAAGAACCCAAATTGGGAACGGCTGACGTTGCAAAAAAATCGGGGTATAAAAGGCGAAAGAATTTTGGATTAAGCATCAGTGACCAACACCGAAAAGAAGAAACAACTCGTGTGGAACTTGAAGCCCAAAAACTTTGCCAGGATGAAATTTGCCATTGTAATCTTGAGCGTGTTGGCCATTTCCGGTAAAGGAAACATTCCCAAACCTTCAAAGTTCCCGAAGTTTCCGATTTCTAAAAAGTTTTTTTTTAATTCACAGGCCAAGGGATGTCTTTTACAATTGACGAGGTCGCCGGAAAATTCACCGCGACAACTGCCAACGCCGCTGAATTGATTTCCAATGTGATGGCTTTTTTAAAATTCCCTGACGACGAAGTCGCCAAGGCCAAGGACTCTAAGGACCCCCTAGTTGTTGAAATCAAAGTTTTGAAGAAAGAAGGCCCGGACTACTCCGTTGAGGTCCAACACCACAACCCCATTGCCGAACCTAAGCCCCACACCTTCACTGCTGGCACACCAACTCCACTTGTCCTTAAGGATGGAAGGAAGTACAATGTTGACCTTACCGCAAAAGACAAGAACAGCGTTGTCTTTACCGCCACGTTGGAGTCCGGATGCAAGTGCGCTCTCACCTATGATGTGTCTGCTGATGGAGCCAAATGGTACTTATAACTGCAGCAACAAGGATGGCAAGACCTTAGATGCCGTTGTTGAATACAAGAAGGCATAAGGAGTCATAACTGGAGTGTCAACACGCTGCAAAAATTAGAAAATATTTATTTTGTAAAAAATTCTCAAATGTTTGAAAAAATTTAATTGGCATGTAAATTTTTGAATTAATAAAGCTCATCAACTCTGAAAGCTTTTAGTAAAACTTAAATTTTTGAAAATTAGATGTAGTTTCATTTCAAATATTTTAATTACGTGAATGCTTGTGACAGTTTTATTTTGAAAATCTTGTTAAGGTCAGTATTTTTACTTTGATTTGAATACTAAATTAAAAAAGATGAATTGTGTAAGTGCTACAATACCTTTTCCTAGAAAATTTAAAATAATGAATCATCTTGGCATGAAATTTGCAATGAATCGTTTACAATAACAACGGGCTCAATTTCGTTTGGCCAATAATACTTAAGAGATTAATCGCAAGCAGTTATGAACAAACATGTACTGATAAGATGTTAGATTTAACTTGTAAAGTTTGAAAGAAGGATTTCTACCCTTAAATCAAAAAGGCTTGGGACTTGTGAACTTTGCGCAGGAAACTGGACAACTACGAATAATTCAAATGCGATAGCCTTCGAGCCCATATAGACTAGTGCAAGTTTTTTACACAGACGTACTGCTAAATGATGCACAGTGCTAAACTAGCCAGCTTGGAATGCTTGTTTTTATTGAATAATTGCATCCGTTTTTTTATAAGGAATATTTTCGTTCATTCTCCAACTTTCCGTTTAAATCATAAAGTTCAATTCAACCAATCAAACCCAAATATGGAAATTAAACCTCTTCACTTGAACAAAAATTGTTTTCT
>JAANSO010001409.1:0-11831 GCA_036507315.1 Lepidocyrtus fimetarius | reverse complement strand
ATCAATACAAAAGATGACATTTCTTCACGAGACTTTATTTTGCTTACCACTATCACTTCCAGTCCCTGTGGATAAATTAGACTTTGAATGATGATTCAGCTTCATGTCCAAAATTCCACTTCCTTCATCACAAATTGATAACCTGCTGTTTTCATCAGTGTCGTCCATTACAACCGTAGGTTGATCCGACCCATAACTTTCTTCTGAGCTGTTTGGACCATCCACCTCTGCTTTACGATTTCTTGCTCCCCCACTTTTTTGTCTAGATTTAGGCCGATCCAAGTCGTCACTAACTACATGTTTTTCCTGGTCAAGTTCAACTTCCTTAATAGCTACCTCTTCCAACGCTTCCAAGTGTTCTTCAGTTTCTTCTACCTCAACTTCTTTATTCTTGACATGTTTACTTTCATTTCCACTATTAAAGGACTCAATCAACTTTTCATTAGTTCCAGCATTCTCCTCAGGAATATCATTACCCTTCTTACATTTCCTTTTCTTTGATTGTTCAGTTCCAGCTTTACTGAAAACTCCAAAAGTGTCGTCAACTTCTGCTTGTGTCAGGATTGCTTGTGATATTGGAACTTCAATTTCCCCTTCCAAGTCAATTAACACTCCAATTCCAGTGTCCGGTGCCTTTCCAAAATCAGGAAGTGCAGTTCGAGAAGAATTTAACCGATTTTTCTTCTTTCTATCCCTGTTTTCTTCATCAGCGACAGAGAACAATCCAAGTGAGACATTTAACTGAGATTGGGAGGAGTTTGCGGCAGACACACCAGAGTCCGAAAGAGATATTAAATTACCTACATACAATACAACACAATCATTAGTAAACAATTTCTAGAAGTCAAGAAAACAATTTTAAAAAACGAGATCTTTCTTACCACACGAAGAATCCATTTTGGAATGTTAAAAAATCCAGAGAAGTCACTCTAAGAAATTATTGTTTTGACGGAGTTTGATAATTTAATTATTCACTTTTAATTATTTTAATTGCAATTTAAATTCCCCGAAAAACAGATGACTTTAAATAGTCCTGTAAAGTTTTGGATAGTCAAAATGGAAATTGCGTAACTTTAAATGCATCCGAGCGGGTAAAAATGCACAAAATACAATGAAAAGTGGGACAGTAAAAAAGCTTTGAAGGGAGCAACCGTCAAAAAATGAAAAAGCAAAACAAAGGGTAAAGCCCAATCTGACCAATGACAGGTCTGGATTTGGATTTGCATGTGATTTTGACTTGTGCAAGTTTTCCGCCATAAAACTGTGGTGAGTTGGGGTGTGATGGGAAGAAGTTAAGTATACAATAGTAGTACAGCTACAGCCGAGCCTCATCTGCTCTGCTTTAGAAAGAAATGCTTTTACTTGCTTTTACAATACAAAATCCACAAATTCTCATTTGTCCTTGCTTTCTCTTTGATGGTGAAATTTGGATAATTAAAAATAATTTTAATTGAGTTAAATTTAAAGTTGGAGCAAATTTAAAATTAAATTTGTGAGTTCAAAATAACAAAATCAATCACCAGCATTATCACCTGATTTCACACTGATTGATTATTGCATTGGAGTTGAAAGTAGTCAGGTATAGTTAAAAAGGTTGATTTTAATTTTTCTAAACTAGTTGGTGACAATTAATTATAATTATTCAAATCTGTGGACATTAACTAAACTAATCTTATTTAAGTTTGATTTGATTAATAATTACAGAAACTTTGAAAATGGGCGACACCAAACAAGAAGACGTTACTCCTTTAACGGTCTCTGCGTATTTTGATGAAACGCACAAGAAATACCTGAGTTTGGTCAGGGGAGATGAAGACACTTCATCAAAAGATGCACAGGTTTGTAAAATTACTATTTTTTATTGTAATTTTAATAAATGGTTTTGTTTGAAGATGAACACGATAATTATTTACTATTTGCACTTTTTAGGGCAAAATTGCAGATTTAATTAAAAAATTGGAAGATCTGACAAGGCAAGTATCTGTGCTTGGAATACTCAGCGACAATGAAAATTATAAAGAAATGAACCCTGCCGAATTATAAATTCATCCTTTTACCCTTTATGATTGGTAATTTGTGGCAACTGAGTAGGAATGATAGTCGAGAGAATATTTGCCAACTGAGTAAGGTTTACTTCAGAGATTATTTAAAGAGGTGTCATAATTACGAAGTTATCACGAGGCTACCTATCGAAGCCCAATCCCAACCCAGTGATGATGAAGAAGAGTCTTCGGAACCTGGGTCGAGTAATCGGAATGCGAAAGTTAGATCATCTCCAAAAATGATATTCAGATGATGTCAGAGCCATGAAAATTCAGCGTTTTAAAGAGGCCAAATTATTAGATGAGACACTCACTCCCTATTTAAATTCACATATGGTAACTATCCATAAACAAGCTATCATTAACATGCCCGCCCATTATTTATCACGTTTGCTTTGTGCGAAAAATTGAGAGTTTGTTTTATTTATATGTATTTTTAGAACGGAGAATCTCTAGATGATGACGATTTACGAAACTTTGTCGTCACGTTATTGAAAAGGAGCGCTATAGATGCGGAAGACCAACTTCGCAGCATCGCTCAGGAAATAGAACTTATTAAGTATGCAGAGAAAATGAAATTAGGCAATAATCGACCTCCTGGGGACTCTGCAGCTGGTAATCCCTCTTGTTCCCACAATCATAATCACAACCATGGTATCAAAAACAATAAGGACCCTAAAAAGCCACCTCAGATATTTATACTTACAAAAACTGAAATTGAGAAGCAAGTCTACGGCGCTGGATATCCCGCTGTACCTGTTATGACAGTTGAAGAACTGTATGAGCAGCGAAGACGAACTGGACAGTGGGGCCCTGCTCACGGTGCTTCACAATTACCACCTGCCACTGAAACCGATGACGACAGAGATGCACAAACAGAAACTCGAGAAGAGCAAGACGATGAAGAGTTGCTTGCACAACAAAGGCGAATGGATGACTACAAAGATGACCATCGCAGGGGTTGGGGCAATCGCTATAATAGAAGCTAAAATAAATGTTTCGCTTACAAGACTGCACAATTGTAATATTTTCCTGATCTAATAAACGTATGTATATTCAATTAATTCAATAAGCTTTTTGAGTGAAAAATAGTTTCCGAAACATATTCAATATTTAAACGTATTTTATTTTGGCATTTCAGATAATGAGACAATTCCTTGATCGATTGATAAAATTTTAAATAAAAATGAAATAGAATCTGATAATACAAATTATTAAGAGGCATACGATTAAAATCACAATGCAGGGTACAATGCTTGCCGTGACACTTTTATTTTTTCCATTAATTTTAACGGTATCTGTTGGCACGTGCTTCTTGTATTCACTCCAGCGTAGTCCAAAATAGCTGCAAAATTTTAAAATGTGTTAATTCCAATTGTTTGATTTTTGTTTTATTAGTTTATGTAACATTAAATTGCATATTTATTTATTTGTAATTATTTTTTTATACTTTGCAAAATCAAAGTCAAGATCAGATTGATCAGCTTGAACGGCAGCCCACAATGCCCAGAATAAATGTGAGGCTGGAATACAAAGATCCACCCATTTTTCAAATTCATCAACGGAGAAAGGTCGTAATATTTGGTCAATAGCACTCCCACTGTCCTGAAATAAATGCTGCAGATATATCTCAATCCATTCATGCTTAAATTTTGAATCAGGGCACTTGGAAAAATCCGGTTTATGTATTCCACCAAACTCGTTAAAATGATTTGCAACATCAAACGCAATGTAGTTGGGCATTGCATATTCATAGTCCACAAAACTGATCGTTTTTGCATGGTCATTATAGATTATGTTTCCTAAGAGTAGATCATTATGGCAGAATGCTATTGGGATCCCTTCATCTTCCAAAATGTCTTCCATCTTTTCAACTTCTGCGTAGGCAGTCGCCAAGTCAAAGTGATAGTCCCGTTTTAATTCTTCTAGCTGTGGCGAATCCTTCAAGAGAATGAGGAACCTTCTCATCGTGTCCCATATTTCTGAATCATACGAATTACAAATCTCATGGAGAGGCATGTTTTTGTGGAATTTGGCTAGGGCGATTGCTACCAATGGGTAAACTTCCGGCGATCTAACGTTAGCAGGATTTAATATGATCCCGTGAAGAAGTTGATAACATTGACCATTTTCAAAAGTTGCGTACAGCTTTGGACCACAACCATTTTTAGACAGCAGCTAAAGAATAAAGCAGTACAGGAAATTAAAATATTCGTTCAAGAGAGAAAAGCATAAAATTGTAAATAAAACATAGAAATATTTGAAATTGTTCGTAATTAATTACACTCATTGCTTTAGCTTCCAATGCCTTATCAATCATTCTATAAGTATTCTTTCCAAAGACTTTAATAATGACAACATCTTTTGCCTCATGGTCATCATCTCTGTAGAAGCAAGCTATCTTGTTTGTGATCCCTCCGGTTAGTTCCTGCAAGAGAGTAAAAAAGTAAAACTTACAGCATGTATGATATGTTTGATAATTGAAAATAAATGATCAAGCAAAATTGGTATTTAAACATAATCATTTTGAATATACCTCGGACTTTATCTCTACCCCGCCCTTTTCCCACTCATCTATCCATTTTGGTCTCACAATTTTCAAAATATCAATAGCATCATGCTCAATATTGTAGAAATCTACAAATTTCTGCAATTACTGGGGGAGTTGATTCAGACATGATAAGAAGACCGGATTGTGTGGGTGTGCTTTATTCTAAAAGTAGGAATTTGACTCGAATGGCTTTTCCGTGAGTTTCTTATTAGCTTCCATTTGCTGGGAGCCGTTTCCTATCCTTTGTTATGTAACATCTCTATAAAAATAAAAATTAACAATCAGTTGCTCATTATAGTTGGTTTTGTGTTCATGGCAAACAAATCGAAGCAAACAAAGGAATAGCTCTTCTTATTGAATACTCTGAAATTACGTAACCCTCAATTCTTGTTGCAAACAGTTCTTCTCATAGACAAAAATCTGTTTCTGAACATTTCGCAACACAACATTACGACAATAAATTGTCTGCAAAATGTCAGAAATAGGTTCTCTGGGGTGTTGTGAAAACTACAAGTCGCCACTTCTGGTGAAAGTTATGATAAACAGGACATATGCTAGAAAGACGGGATTTATCTTGTTTTGCTTTTAGGCAGATTCATAAGCGTAAGGGTGACAATAGAGCTTGTTTTGTTATGTTTCAACTAATTAAAGCTATTTTTAGCCTCTCTTATCCCCCTCTCATCAGCACATGCCTAAAGTAACTTTCCATCCGGTCGGTGTAGGTGAAATCGGAGAAAACAACAGCTTGTTGAATCAGTAATTCTTGAAACATGTCCTCATTATTATTATTATAACCAAATAATAAATCAATACGCAGACGTGGGCTAAACGTCTGGATATCTATGTCCTATTTCCTCACTCTTTTTGGGAATATTTCCTTATAAAGCTTTATAGGTAGTATTTCACTATATTTCCATGCAGTGCTCACATGAAAAAATTGCTTTCTCTTTCTTCTTATACTCTTTTAAGAAAATATTGCCTTCATTCGTCTTAACTCAATTAAAATCTGTTTTTTGTTGCCCTATTCTTTCCCACTTGTTGTGCATAGTCCAAAGTCAACTTCAAGAGATGTTTCATAAACTGCTCATGTCAAGAATGTGCCAAATATAGCCAAAATGTTGTCTCTTATAAAACCAAGTAAAGGAGATGGATTTATTCTATGAATAAAATATGGAACAAGCATTTTCTTTCATCTTCAGTATGTTTTGTCAACTAAAACTCGGAATTTTAGTTCAATATTGATTTTCCACCATCTTTGTACACCCACGTGGGATTTATATATAGACGCTTGCTTTATTCCATCTCAAAAAAAGATTGGATTTGCAAATGTCTTCGTTTGCAAATCAAGTTTCTTCTCACATTGCAATATGTTTGGAAACTGACAAACAGTGCAGAGATGTTGATATGATTTTAATCCATTCTTCTGCTTTCACATTTTTGCCGGCTGAATAAGCTAATCATGTCATTTCATCTGATTGAATGAGTCAGTTTCGCAAATAAATGAGTACAATTGTACAGATAATATGCGTTTGAAGACTCATCCTAGGGTAAAGGCTCAGACTAAATTACGATAATGAATTTATATGCATGTGAGTCACGTTTTCTGTGAAGCCATTCACAAAACAGTTTATAATTTTATTGATTTGCAAGGTTATAAGATGTGTTAACAACAAAAAGTTGAACGAATTTTATCTTGCAATGAGACTGTACTATATGATATAATTTAGTTTTTTAAATACGTATACTACCTATAAAATTATTAAAATACAAATTTTTACAGACTACGTTTTCTTTGCAAATTACTTTTGCATTACTCCATTTCCAGAGAAAGAACTGTCAAGAACTAGTTTTTTTAAAAATAGTATAGACAAAAATTATAGGTACTTGTTTGTTTATTGATTTATCAAACCTGGCAACATTTTAACCCTAGTGAATAATAAATAAATATAAATTCTGTTTATTATCTGGTCATTTAGATTATTACTGGCAATACGGGAATACAAAAACCAGAGAGAACTGAGTATGTAACTTTTTGTACAACTCTTTAAAAATTATACATCAGATCAAGATAATTTTATGCAAATCCTAACAGAACCAGTGTTTTTGCCTGTCCCTCTCTGCATTCTTTAAACTTGATTAAAAATGTCATTTCGAAACAAGGTTAGTCCTGCTCCTCCAGGAGAGTCGCGATCACAAAGCGAATTAAACGACCCTAACGTTAAGATAAGAAAGGTGTCATCCAGCAATTCTTTAGCAAGCACAGGAGGAGGTAGCAGAAAATTCCGACGTGGAGTCGATTTTGCTGATTCAGATATTGCCGGTGATGGAACTAAACCAATCAAAAGTCAAGTTACCATTCAAGCACAAAATACTATTCGGCAGCTTCTCCCTCAAGTAATGAATGAACAGAATCGGAAAACTCATGGAACTTGGCAAAGACAATTCGACTTTACTCGAACTATTATTGGATATGTGCTCGGGATTCATAATTTCTTTAGGTTTCCTTATCTCTGCTATAAATATGGAGGAGGTTAGAAAATTAGTTTGCCTTAGCGCAAAATCCTTGCATAAATTATCTATTTGATTGAGCTTGCTTTGTTGTCTTCTATTTTTAACAAAACGCAACCTTTTCGCACCCATTCCAGTTTTCTTCATTCCCTATATACTAATGATGCTTTGCGTAGGAGTACCAGTAGTGTTCATGGAATTCACGATTGGACAGTATTATGGGGTCGGCTCTTACGTTGCCTTCTCTCACATGGCTCCAATTCTAAGCTGTGTAAGTAAACTGCTTACTTGGAGCTGTGTAGTTAATTGCTGGCTGTACACCGCAATCCTTGCTTGGCTTCGTATTTTTGCTTCCGACTCAACAAGTTGCCTGAGGGGATGGGAAGTTTGTGATCAGGGTCATTTCTACAACAGTCCTCATTGCTGGACCGCACTGGCTGATGATGATTGTAATGACCCAGCTTTAGCGAAATACAATAACCTGAGTGAACAAGATGTCTTGTCACAAGACTTGATGTACTACAATTTTAAATGTAGAAGTGTACAATACTTTTGCGAGCAGCAGGGCTGGACGGTCAAGCCGGGTTACAGAAAATGTTCTGATGAAGAGGGGAATGAGAGATCGATTTATGAAAGAAGATATCATGCAACCCAAGAGTATTTATAGTAAGAACCCCCAGATTTCAATTAAGATGTATTATCCGTAATTGCACAATATTGTGATTAAAAATTTTTAATTTAAAAGTGGTGCAGTTCTTGGTTTACAACGGAACATGGAGCTTGAGAGGGAGGTTGCATTGGTTAATGAAACTTTGAATGTGACAGGTTTTAGTACAATGCAAGAACTCTACGTGAGTCTCTTTAACAGCTCCGAGTATGAAGAAGAGGAACGACAGTATTATTCTCATGTCTTTGATATAGAGCTATCCCGAATGTATTTAAAGTATCTAAGACAAAGTAGAAATGAAACACTATTGAAGAGTTACGATGAAATTCTTGATAGAGTCACTTCTCCCTATTATCAAAAGAAATATTGGACTCAAAAAGGTCAAAAATTATCTGAATGCGTGGACAGCTCAAGTTTCATAGCCTTCAAGTATGTGAGCGTAACAACTTGGATCATGATTGCTGTTTTCCTATTTGAGGATCTGCTGAAGGTATCAAGTCTCAGTATACTCCTTAATGCTGTCCCTTTCGCCATCCTGCTCTACGTGACAGGAATAGCTTTGAACTTCCGTTATTCATATCCCGGTATCCAACAAATTTTTACTGTAAAGGAGAGTTTTCTCAGTGATTTGGGGCATTGGGACATGTGGGCAGAAGCCGTTGTGCAGGTGATATACACAAGTGGGATTGGTACGGGAGTGCTCATTAGCCTGGCAACTTACAATAACTTTGATAAGAATTTCCGATTGTAAGATTTAAATCTTTCAAATTTGATATTACCAGTGATATCTTTGATACACGTAGGTAATAGGTGTTATAAATGCATTTAAGATTTTGCAACTTTAATTTTGTTTTCCAGTGATATCTATTGTACTTTGAGCATGTCCCTTACGACGTCCTTTTGTGGAGTTATAATTACATTTTGTACAATTAGTCATTATTTAACGCTTTATGACATTGATGTTCCCTTCAGGAAGTATATCGATTCGGATGCTAGCCCAAGCAGTGTGGAATTTTGCTTTATCGCTTACTCTCATTTCCTAACTTTGATTCGGGATAGTAATGTATATTCTCTCTTGTTCTTCTTTATGGTGACTTCCTTTGCTACTGACACTGCAGTAAATTAATGTCAATATTGTATTGTAATATCAAAAATTCCTATTTAATCGATCGGGCGACTTTACTAATATACTTGATGATTATTTAAGATTCGTCTAGTTCAAAACGTGTATGATGCAGTGGTGGCTATCTCACCCCGTTTAAGGCATCACAATATAACGGTACTTATCGCTGTTTGTGTATTGGGCTACTTAATCCTGGCTCCTGTGATGAAAAATGGAGGAATCATTTTATTTGTAGATTTCGAATATTTTGTGATGCAATACATGCTTCCCACTATCGTCGCAGTTGAGGTACTAGAAAACATTTTTTGCCTTACCTGGATTTCCTGAATGCTTCCATTATCAAAATTTAAAAATTTTTAAAAAATTTCTTGCAATTTCAGATTGGTGCAGTAATTTTCATATATAAAGCATCCAGACTAGTTGACCATGCAGAGCAAATGGGTGTTTTCTATACATACGCTTTCCGTGTATTTATTACCGGCTTAATGTATGCTGCTTTTATATCAGTTGCGGTAAGACAATTAAACAAAACATAACTCATTTAATAATTGTATTATTTCAACAGAATTGAATCTTCATGTATTATACAGACAACAGTGATCATTAACATTGCAAATCACGAAATAGTTCGTTTTAATGGAGTGGAAGCTGAAAGCGTTTCGGAGACTTTTGGCTGGACTTTTGTCGTTACTCCTTTTATAGTGGCAATACTATCTATTATAAAACAACTGATTGTGATACCAATGGTAATCTATTTTACTTTATTTAAACTAATATAGAGAATAGCTATGCAATACTAATTACTGTTATATAATTCAACCAGAGACGTTGGAAATGGCTCTTTGCTCCACTCACAGGAAAAGACAGAAAAGTCCGCCGAGCATTTCTTCGTCGAGCTCATGGAGGGAAACAAAAGAAGGAGGGGGAAGGAGAAGCCACAGATCAAGAGCAGATTCGGGCTGCAGCAGCCCGCATGAGGGTTTTGGAATCAAGATTCCTCCTAGCAATGATGCAACACCGGAGAGAGGAACAACAAAAGAAAGCAAAAGAGCAGAAACATAAGAAAAAGTATACAAGCTCCAAACACGACGACGAGGATTCAATTTCAGTCACTTCTGTCGCTACCTCTGTCCCATTTAACCCTTTATTTGCTTCATTAGTTCGAGTAGCCGCTTTGGAATTTGGTGCTGGTGGTCCAAAGCAGATGAAAGATCATCATCATAGAGGAAGTAGTAGCAGTAGCTCAGATGATGAAAATAAGCCTGGATGTTGCGAAAAATTAAAGAAAAAATGCACTTGGACAGAAATTAAGAAATGTTTCAAGTCTAATAAACCACAAAAGAAAACGGAGAATGAGGAGGAGATTGAAGAGCGGAAGGAGGGAAAGCGATTGGAATATGTGGAGTTGATGGACCACTTTGAAAGATGGCCTGGGAGACTAGATGAAAGTGAGATTGAAAGCGAAGGGTCCAGTTTGGGATATACTAGTGAAGAAGAAGATGAAAAGAAGGATGTTTAGAGTTTATTTTATTTATTAAAGAAGCAATTTAATTATGTATCCTCAACTTTCTCCAAGCATCTCACTTTGCCTTACCTCTCCCTGGATATTTAATTGTGTAGATAAATTCATCTACATGATTTTTTTCTTACTATGGATAGATAAATATGCGTATACAAGGACAAACTAACCAAATAGGAATATTAGTTTAAAAATAGCTTAAACTAATTTTATTGTAAATTATGTTTTATTCCATTCCAGTTCCAAAAATAAAATAAAAATTTCCTATTATTTCAAATATAGAAGTTATCTTGAAAAGCTATATATAGTTTTTGTTTTACAACTAGTTTACTCTTCAAGGGCATTATCCTCAATCACATTCCATATTTAACGTTAGTGAAGAAAATCTTGTATTTCACTGAATAATTTAAAAACCTATTCTGTAAATATCTAAAAATTTACGGCATGTACTAACTTATCATGTTTCAAGCTTTAATAATGACGCTTCTCTTCATCTCAAATTAAGAAATGGAGCAAATGTCAATTTCCCCAAAAGAGTTCTCACGTTGCAATTTACCAAATCATCATCTTGCCTGCTTTGCCAGGCAGGCGTGCGTATATTCATTTACTTTTGATTCAATTTGTGCTTCATTTGCTAGCGATTTCTCATCTACACCTTTCTTTACTGGTTTCTACTATAATGAAGCCCGAGGTCGAACAAACTAGAAGCAGACAGATGGAATGGAAAATGGAAACCAGATAATAATAAATGGGAGTTGGTAAAACATTTTTAAAAAAGTGGAATTGAAAGGACGGAAATAGAATGAAAGGAACAGAGAAAAAAGAGGTGATGACGTGCATCGGGCTTTCTGTTTCTGCTGTGGGTTGTGATTATTATATGCTCGATGAGGCTTTTGTAGTATGTTTCATATATACATTGTTATAGGATAAGGGCTAAAAATAGACTAAATAGTCATTACATTATAACAAAATTGGATTCTTGATAGACATATATATTTTGTATTTATTTTTAATGGAAAAATGCTGTAAGAATTGGTGAGGTTGATGATTATGTGTTGGAAGGGATTACTCAACTTTTCGGTTCAATAAAAAAGAAGTGAATGATATAAGTAAATATTGGCGAATCAAATATAACAAGTTCAGATATTTGCTTTCCAATCAAAATTGTACAAAACAAGGTGGATAGTTGTAAAATAGAGGCACACCACATTAAATCCCCTTTCTCTGCTTAACAATTGTTAAAAACGGAATGAAATGATGAATTGACGCAAATGATTATTTAATGAAAGAGAAATAAACAAAATTGTTGTGGGAAACTTTATATTCTGTTTTCTCAATGTGAAAAACAACCTTTTATTTTGGATAATGGGAAATTTGGCTGAATGTCAACCAAAATAAGGGAAAGAAACTTTGGTTTAGTA